>PGSH02008815.1:0-59401 GCA_002915635.3 Ambystoma mexicanum
TCACCACTTACTCTCCAGAAAAGAAGAGCACATTCGGCCTCTGACAGTGTTCCTTCAGGAGCAACAGATCCGTTACAGGTGGCTGTTTCCGACAGCTCTCCAGTTTACATATAATGGCACCCTACGCCGAATCAGCCACTTGGAAGACGCAGAGAAAATCTTACACCCAACCTCACCCCGAGATCCTTCCACGCCAAACCCAGAGGGGACCAAAGACTCTGGACCGCTTCCCTCTCCAAAGCCCAAACGCACGCCATGGTCGTCAACCCAGCGGAGCAACAGAAAGAGATGAACGGGGACGCTTCCACGATCCCAGGTTCCGTCAGCAAGTAAGCCGGGACACAGATACCCTGCTTGAAGCAGGACCCGCCACCTAAATTGCAACTTTAACACGGTGGCGGCGGCCACACCCATGGTTCATACCCACTCCAAGGATACTTTCCATCCTTGTTCCTTGGAAACCCACAGTACACGATACGTGATGGGACAGTTGGCCCTGTTGGCCTTAGGTACGACCGTACTTACAATGTCGGTCTACCCCCTGTTAAAGTTGCGGCCCCCCGTTGGGGCTCCGCGTTAAAACCTCAAGTGCAGGATGATATCAAGAGATTCCCGAACAGACATGGCAGTTGAGCCACCGCCCCACGACCCCCCCCTAACCCAAGGAAAGGAGAGTGAGTCTTCAGTGGACCTCCAGACGCTCCGGATCCTCTCCCTGAATGTTAATGGCCTGAACTCCCCTAACAAGCGAAAGGCAATGCTACTGAAACTCCGGGACGAAGACGCAGCGATAGCCATGCTCCAAGAGACTCACCTGCTGCCGGCAGATGTGACCCGTCTCAGTCCGGTTACTACCCAGCTCCAAATTCTTCGCCTCTGGCGCAGTAACAAAAAAGGAGGTAGCGGCGATCCATCTTCAGGAAAGACTTGAACCCACAGATTCGGAAACGAAAATATGCCCCGAAGGGCGATTTACAGTGCTAAATGCCTCCTGAATGGGTGACTACTATACCCTCATCTCAGGTATTATGCCCCCTAACACTGGACAGTCACACTTCTATGACTCCTTGAGGCACATCTCTCGCTAGCTTTGTGCGAGGGCCAAACAATTGTCGGTGGGATTTCAATGTGGTTCACCGACCCTACAATGACCATCACACCCCCCGACTCCAGGCGACTTTCGCCAAGCACTTAGCCTCCTCTGATGTCTTCAGGACCCTGCAAGCTAATAACTCATTGCGCGGTGTTCCACCCTGACGAAAAAGATTTCTCCTTTTACGTCTTTCGTCCATCGCACCTTTTCAAGGATCGACCTATTCCTGATCTCCCCGCAAACGTTCCCTCAGTCAAAGAAGTCTCCATAGCACAAGAGCGATATCCGACTCACGCCCCAGTGGCTCCTGAACTCCGGGTTCATAACCCTAACCCCAATAACTCCACTAAATGGATGTTGTCGACCCAATCCTTAACGACATGGCCACCAAGACAAGATCGCAACCAGGATAAAAATTCTTTAACGAAAACCCAGCCTCGACACCTCATTAGCGAACACTGGACGCCAATGAAGGCAGTAATCAGGGGTCCTGCTGTGATAGCCAAAGGTGCGGCCTACCACCGAGACAGGCGTCAGACCGCGACGGCCCTAGAGAACATAACTAAAGAGCCGAGCACTCCATATGGAGAAAACGGTCCGCCAAAACGCATACGGATTATTCGTAACGGCACAGAAAAAAACTGGAAAGCCCACTATGCGAGAACAAAACCGCTCCAACTTAATGGCAAAGGCAAACAGTCATATTACGCAAGGGAACAAAGCGAACAAATTCCTGTGGCCAAACTACCAAGCAGAGACGCGTCAACGGTCAATTACGGCCTGTGTGATTCCAACGGGGTCACACTATACTCAAAGCCCGAAAAGCAACGCCTCGCAATAGATTATTTGACCCCAATCCATGAAGCACCCCACAAAACTACCACAACAGAAGGAATACCTGCAGCAGACAGCAGTGCCCCCGCTCTTCCGACGCAATGAGAGACGAACTGGAGGAGCCCATTACAGGGAGGAAATTGAGGGAGGCCATCAAATCACTTAAAACATGGGCCCCCAGCCCGGACTGCTTCTCAACCAGTTTTAAAACTATCAGAGCACAATTGCACCCCCACCTGGCTACCCTATTCAACTCCTTCAGGGAACGGGAGCGGTGGCCCCATCGATGCAGGAATCAACCACCATCCTCGCTGCCTAAACCTGGAAAAGATCCAAGAAGCATAACATCCTACAGACGATCGCACTTTTTAAACATCGATGCAACATATACTCAAGAATTCTATGCAACCCGCTTAAACCGCATCTTGCAAAGATCATCACCCCGACCAGGCAGGTTTCATCCCTACACCGGACAGCAGGTGACAACATCCGGAGAACCCTGAACCTGGGACCTTGCCGCCGGTAGCCCCCAAAAACAGTCTTGGTGGCTCTCGACGCAGCTAAGGCGTTTTTGATAGGGTGGATTGGACGTTCATGAGACACACCTAGGGGCTTCGGCTTCGGCCAGCTTTCCAACGATGGTTCTAACCAACTATGATAGCCTAAAACAAGCCTGAGGATCAACGGTCATAACTCGCCCCAATCCCTTATCATGCGGAACCCGCAAGGCTGTCCACTGTCGCCCTTGCTCTTTGCACTCACCATGGAGCCTTCGCACAAAAGACAGGCAAAATGACCAAATTCAAGGGCATACAAAGTGGCCCCACGCATTCACAAACTCGCCCTATACGCGGATGACATTCTGCTTACGATCTTGGAGCCCCACTCCATCTCTCAAACACGCATACGTGATAACGCCAGCTACGCGAATCTCAGGCCTACCATAAACTCGATAAATCATCCGCTTGGTATCGGCCTCACCCCAGCAGAACGAGAACCGGTTGACTAAGATGTGCCCGATAACATGGGAAAAGAGTGCCATCCCCTATCTATGGGTCCACATCCCGGCTGACCCAAGAGACACGTACAAAGCCAATTTTCCCCCGACTCTTTAAAGAACTGGAAGGCGACTTGAAGCGCTGGGAGACCAAGAGATCTCACTGCTCGGGCGCATCACTGCATGCAAGATGAACCTCCTTCCGAGATTCCTATACGCCGTGCCCCCTACCAGTAGCAATCCCACGCCAACTCTTCGAGGATCCAGAGAAAAATGCTGAACTTTATCTGGAGAGGTAAGAAAGCGGAATCCCTCTCAGAACTATGCTGGGAGTTCCAAATTGGGTGGCTGGGGGTCCCAGACTTGCAGGCCTACAGAGTGGCAGCCCAACTGGCCCAGGTCCAGGCTGGCAAAATACAACAAACCGCCCCAGATGGTAGAGCTGGAACAATCACGGGCACCCTACCCCTACAAATTTCTACCACACATCCGCCCCCCTCAGGACCCAATGGGAGAGCTCCTGCTATCCAACCAAACACACCCTAGCACCTGGGACTGGGTGCTAAAGCGAAGGGAGTGCCAAGAGGACTGATCCACGTTCCGCCGTCTTCCATAATCCAACGTTCGCACCCGGAACGAATCCTCGCAATTTTTTGTAACTGGATCAAAGGCGGGCTGGAGACCATAGACCAGCTGTATCGGGGAGAGACCTCTCACATTCGCCCAATGCAAGGAGAAATTCCAACTCCAGGAACGGATAGATTCACATACATTCAACTACGCCACTGGTGCTCACATCCCCAAACTTTGCAAGCAGCGACACGCCCTCCTACCCTAGAACTCACTCTGGGAGACCTTCCAACCCGCGGCAGAGTAACCACCCTATACAGGCGCTTCCTAAGCGACTTCCTGACCACAAGAACCCGCTGCTTGGCCCAATGGGAGGCGGACCTGGGTCACCCGATAGAGGATCAAACCTGGGTTGACATATGCACCAGAACACACACCTCGTCCACCTGCATCACCAATAGGGAATGTGCATATAAGATCACGCTGCGGTGGTACTATCCGCCCCTCAGACTTCACCATATGAACCCCCAGGTGGATCATTCTTGCTGGAGAGGATGCGGCCACACAATGCTCCTTCTTCCACATGTGGTGGGCTTGCCCGAAGATCCACGATTCTGGAAAGCTTGCCTAGGGTCCATCACACAAATTACCGGAACAACGATTCCCTGGAACCAGAACCGTTTTGCTGGGAGCTCCAATTCCCGGATCCTACCCCGCGCTCCGGACCCAGAGCGAAACTACTAACCCACTCCTACTTGCAGGGAAAACGTTGGTGGCCGAGCCTGAAAACCCCCGAAGGCCCTCACATAGCCAATGGTGGATCAAACTTTGGGACATTTTGGTAGCGGAGAAGGTGACGGCAGCGCAAGCGGGAACTCTTCATCGTTTCCAGAATATCTGGGCCCCAGGTCTGGAATTCGACCAGCGCTTCCTCGCCCTGACCTATAAACCTACCGGGCCCGCTGGATTTTAAAAAATCAGGAGATCCCGGAAGAAGAACATAGACGCTGAGCCCTATCTGAACAGCCCGGGAGGGAAGACCCGCCTACAAGGCCTATGGAAAGTTGGACCAAGGGGAGGGGGGGAGGGAGGGAAACGCGAGGGGGGATAAAAGGACTGGGGATCAACATGCCTAAATAACCACTGCTTATAATGTCTGTACTTGTCATCCTGCCTTGATTTAAAATAAACAAAGTAAAAAAAAAAACTTTGCTATAAGGTGGGAGGTGCGCCTCCACGCCCGGCGCACCTCCGTGCGTGGAGGTGCGCCGGGCGGAGGTCTGCCCGTGGGTACTCTTTGTGCCCTCTCTATGGAAAAGAACTTGGAGAAGGCATCTGGCTCATACAGGTCGGTCAGCCATTGTTCTAGAAAGAGTTCCATGCAGGGGCCTTCAGCCTTCTCGGGTATGCCGAGTATGCGCACATTGTTACGTCTGGATCTGCCTTCTCCATCTTAAATTCTGTCCTCCAGTACCTTCAGTTTGGTTGTGACATTTTGGAGCTGCTGTTGCATGTTATGCATTCTATCCTCTGTATTGGATATGCGATGCTCAGCTTCCCCGGTGCGTGCCGTTAGTTTTTGGAGATCGTGTAGGAGGAGGGATACATCCATACTTATACCCATCCATTTTCTGCTCCATTGATGTGCGGGAGTCGGCTATCGCAGCCATAATGTCTTTCAATGAAATTCCCTGGTCAGTTTCCATCTCATCCGCGGATTGCGGGTGGAGGTCTGACGCCTGGGGTGGAGGGAAGGTGTATTGATCCATCCTGCTTTGTGTGGGGACTTTCCTTGACTTGTCTTTCCCCATGGTACCAATATCACTAGATGCGTATGGTTCTGCGTGCTTTACCTTTTGTAGGTGTTATCGTCTCACTGTGTGTTGTATTCATGCTCTGACCGCACCCTGTAGGCATTGTGATTGCGCTTAGGGGACCACAGCTTGGGCTAGTCTGGGAGAGGTCCGTGTGGCTCGGTGTGTTTGCTGCAGGGGGGCCTGGCGATGTGCGGGTTGGTGCTACCCTACGGAGTCCGCTCCTGACGGTGTTCCACTGCAACACGGCCAACTATTTGGGGGAGCGGTGGTCCTCCAGGGTCCAGATACAGCATGAGTTTGTGGGCCAGTGTGGGCTATTTGGCCCGATCAGTATTAGCACTTCACCACCACTGTCCACCTCTTGTGCTGTGTGCTTTGCCAGCCCGGTGGATTAGCGAATGTTGCCGTGTAGTCTCGCTCCGGGGGGGGTTCTGTGCCGCAGGCCCACACAGGCTCACGCCCGCAGAGAGCCCGTTTCCGTGTTTCGTGGTGGCACACCTCCAGCTCATGGGGCCGCATATGTGCTGCTAGGTTGGATACGGGCCCCACCCTCACATCCGCACGGGTCCGCTGCAGTCTACCAGTTGGAAGGGACACCGCTGGAGCCTCACTGGGACCGCACTCTTCTTCCGATGTAGTCTGCGGATCAGTAGCAGACTGGGTTCCGTTGCAGCACGGCCTCACTGCTCCGCTTCAGGGCGATCGTCCGCGCGCGCCGGTGGCCATTTTGGAGGCTGGATGTCATACGCCTCCAAACTTCTTGTGGTCGTTTCTCTTGAAATCGGCTGCGGTTTCCTCTGCTCTACACCTCGTTTGTGCTCAAGGGTGTCCGACACCACACGGAAGTGTTATCAGCTCTTATGTCGTCGAATACCAGGCGATTTTACCAGGATGTTTGCTGCGGTCGCGGGAGCCGAGGAGACCTACGTCTTTCTCATCCCGCAGCTAGCCACGCGCCCCGATAGTGTCTTATTTAATTGGAAGAAAATAGGTCTTGGGGGGCTCTCCCCCACTTCCATTTTTGGCTTATGTGCTATGACTTGTCATTGCCAAGGTCGGTAAGTCCAGTGTCAACCAATGTAAACTCTTAATGCTGTGCCGGCCAGTACATGTTGGATTAACCAATAGTTGGTTTTAAAGATGACATATATTCCATATTATCCATTTACAGGTGGTCTCAGTTGGAGCGACCAGATAACAGTGTAATCAATGAAAAGATTGTAATGTGACTTCAATCATGATGTATTTTCTGTTTCTAAAACATTGTCATGTTCGAAAAGAGTTGGGAGCTCACAACTATGTTGTTGGTATGCTGTCCCTGCTCTATGTGGATTGGTAATAAATCAGGCTTTGCCATTTTCCTTGACTATTTTTGTTATTGAGTCTACGATTTCCCAGCCTACCATTTCCACTTAAACTGGGATTTCCCTAATCATTATTGCACTTCAATCAGCACTTCATGGACAGCCTAACTTATTGACTTTTCGGAAGCATCTCTACACTTGTCTTTTTAACCCTGCTTAGGTTAGACATGGTTCCATAATGCTATAGCTCATTTCATCTATAGCACCATGATACCAGTGCGCCCCAAACCCCTGTTACACAACATAACACATATTCCATCACAAAATGCAAAAGAAAAAGATGCTGGATTCACAAAAACGTGTATTTGCAGGATGCATGAGCACATCGAATCTGCACCAGGGCAAACGATATGCGAAGTGGGGGGAAAATGTGTAAATAAGCTAAGTCGTGCATTGAATCAGGGAGCAGGCATAGAACATGCACAAAACTGCAGAAAAAACACTAGGCGCCAACATGAAGCAAATTATTTGCTGCAAAACAAGTTTATCAACAGATGGTTGAATCAAAAACTGGAGCAAATGGCCCAGAAAAAGGGACAAGGGATTTCCCCCCAAATTGAGTGGCACATCTCACCCCAGTCAGAACACAGAGTAGTGTGTAAAGGGCCAGCACAATCTTGCCTCAAAAAGGCTAATTACGAGATCATTGTGTCTCTGCGTCATCTTCTTAGGGGGAGGAGGACAAAAAGACATTGGGCCTCATTAGAAGGTAGGCGGCGGCGGAATGAACGGTGCCAGTAAGGGACCGGCACCTTTCATTCCTGGCTGCCACATTACGAGGCCTGCAGCGGGTCCCACTCTGGACACCTGGCCAGACCAGACGTGCAGAGCGGGCCCCGCTAGCAGACCAGGATGCCAACAACAGGCCTGTCATTAACGGGCCCGTTGTTAGCATCCTCCTCATTCCCATTGAGCCCTATTGGGGATCAAATGGGAATGGGGATGTACCGGGTCCGGGTCCCACGAAAGGGAATTACCGGGCCCTCCAAGGTTGGAAAGGCCCGGTAAGTCCCCTTTTGCCGGACCTGGACCCGGTACCCGGTTTGGGGGTAGCCATGCCGCTAAAAACAGCATGGCTAGCACCAAACTCTTAATGAGGCGCATTGAATATGAGGAGAGTGCCCATTTTTGTTCTATAGGATAAGATCATGTTGCAGTACCTCATGCGCCCTCAGGTATTATTGGATATGCTAAAACAGGGGCCTGCAACCTTTGGCTCTCCACCAAATGTTTGGACAATACCTCCTTTCAGCCCTCTCCAGCACATTCATGGCAAGAGATCATCTGGAGAAGTGCACGTTGCAGGCCCCTGTGCTAATATGATGGGAGGCTCTTACTGCACATACTATACAAAGACATATTGTACCCCTGCTAGAAAAACTGCTATCACTTGTAAATTTCATTGAAACGGGTGACAGCACAGAAGGGATATTGAGGTCCTAACAGTCACATGGTCTATATAAGGTCGCCCTGAACATAGATTGCCGTATGTAGAGCTTGGTTGCCATTCCCTTTGTTTCACTGAAACACGGATTGAACTGGGAAAGAGCAAAGTGAAAGAATTTCGAAGTTGAGCGCAAAATTAAGCAGTCGGCAGTACAAGCAGAGTGCTTTGCCAGTGAGGAGCGAAGCGGCGTAGCGGATGCACGTTTCGTTGATGCTCTGCCTTGAAGAGTACAATTCCTCTTTATCGTCCGTGAAGTGGCCGTGAATTTGAGCGCAAAGTTTAGCAGTTTTCAGTCAGGACATTGGACCCGTGAACACTGTCTTTATTGCTCTCTCTGCCTCCATAACCTGTAACCCTATAAATACAGAGGCCCGTTCTCTTGTGCTATTGCTACTTCTGTCTAACTATGGCGGAGCGTGGGAATGGCCAGAGACGAGGAGGAGGATCCAAGGGTACGATATTGCTGGACGCTTCAGCTGCCATGAAACTCACTATGGAGATGTCGTTACCACGGTCACCAGAAGATGCATAGGATCTTGGTTTCTCCCCTGCGCTTGAACAGTGTGACAAGAGGGATGAAGTCATGATGGAAAAGGTACTCATTGAATTGGCAATAAAAAGTATGAAATTGATTACAAAATCATACAGCGACTTATTTCAATTCTTTACCTATGAAGTTGGGAGTCGATAAACAAGTGCTGACAACATCAGGAACTGATGCTTCATTTGTGACTGCAAGTGCGTTCACTGCACAGCTCCCTGCAGTCTTGGATCGGGAGCTGTTAGCGGGCTTTGAAGTCGTCAAGCAGGAATTGGAGGGGGGAGGACTTTTATTTGAGTCCCTCCCGCTACCCCTGATTCTCTCAGAAGCAGAGGCTCAGACTCATCAGATACCTCCTTGGTGTCCATGCCGGCCCCACTGAAACAGAATCATCTATCCTCTATTATAAATCAAATTGATTTAAGTGAAACATTGAAAGTAGGCTCACAAGATCCAATTTTAAGTGAACTAAACCAAGTCTTCTGTGCAATGCTATCGATAGTTGAAAACTTGCATCACAATGTCAGAACAGACTCGCCGTGCTTGACCTTATATGAGCCAAACTAAATATTCCACCTGAGGTTGGAGACTTGGTATCTAGATCAGAGATTATTATTGTAAATTCCCCCAAGGTAGTTTACGAGTGGCAACACTATTGACATGAATTATATTTCACAAACAGAGCACCCGAAAGGAGAGGGCTCTATTTGTATTAGTAAGGACATGGTGGGTGTGGAAATAGTAAAGGAAATGGGCTGGTTAAGATCTGACAAGGAACAACGGCCGGAACTATCAAAGATCCCCCTAAAAGACTGAAAGTAAGAAATCTCAAATGATGGCTGATGCTATTACTAGAAAAATGTCTTTGCCTATGCCGTCTAAAGATCAGGTTAATAAAAAAAGTATCCTGTGAGAGAGACCTGAAAAAAGGTAGCACAGGAGTTCTCTTTGGCAGGAATTCGACTCAGATGGAAGACATCCAGATAATTGACACCGGGTCCTCAATGCCCAGTCCGGAAAAGGAGATTTGGCTGCCTAAACATGCTAATCTTGGAATGAACAAACCCAATGTGACTTGATGGAGTGCAATGTAACAGGACGAGAACTAGGGGAATCGATTAAGAGGGTCCTATGTAGAAGGGTGTGAAATCTGATTATGATATGATTTGTCATTTACCTGTACACACGTGTTTCTAGGCATGACAAGACAAGGGGGAAGGCAGAGGGAGGACAACACAAAAAATCTTACTTGGCCTTGTGCCATTCAGATCGTGCAAGTGCGACAGTGCAAATGTGCAGGGGGAAAGGAGAGGGGGGAAGTGCCAGGGTGAGGGAAGGGAGAGGGAAGGGGAAGGGCTGACGGGGCAGCAATGCTCTGAGCGAGTGCAGCCAGGGCAATTCGGCTCTGGGTAAGTGCAAGGAGACAGGGAGCTGAAGAGGTTAGAGTTACAGACCCAAAGTGTGCAGTAGGCAGGGTAGGGAGACTGATAATTCAACAGCCTGGTACCCAGTGAGACTCTGATATGATATGATGTGGCATTTATAAAGAGCCCATACACAAGTGTTTCTCTGCGGGTAGCAAGCAGCCAGTCGGCGCAGCAGGCAGGTAGGTCAGCGAGGGAGCGCGAGAGAGAAAGCAGAGGAGAAAAGGAAGGTCTTGAGCAGCTTTCGGTACTTCAGGGGGTCTGGTACAAGTTTGAGAGGAGCAGGGAGGTCATTCCAGAGGGAGCCACCTGCAGAGCAGAGAGATCTACCCCCACTCTCTGCCTGGAGAAGTGACTGACCCTCAGAGAGTTGGAGGTTGCAGAGCGAAGGGCTCAAGAAGGAAGGCATTTTAGAAAAGAGAGTTGGATGAAGAGCGGGCCCCAGCCCCAGAAAGCCTTGTGGATGATGCAGAGGGTCTTGAACTTGATCCTTGCCGCCACCGGGAGACAGTGGAGAGATACAGTGCATGGGCTTGAGGCCAAGGGTAAGTCTTGCAGTCCTGGTCTGGATTAGTTGCAGAGGGCGCAGAATAGTGGAAGGCTTATTGAGAAAGAGGCTGTTGCAGGAATCCAGCCTAGACAGGACCAAGGCTCTGGAGACAGTGAGCTTCTGGCAGAAAGGAAGAAAAGGAAGAATACCTCTGAGGATGTGCAGCTGATAGTGGCCCTTCTTGGCAAGGTCTGTGATGTGCAGAGAGAAGGAGAGATTCGACTCGAAGATGACACCAAGGATTGTTGCCTCGGAGGAAGGCGAAGGAAGAGGGCCCAAGGAGGGCAGCCAGAGTGAGAGAGGGAAAGCGGGAGCTGGGGTCACAACGAGAAGGATATCTGTCTTGCTGGCATTAAGGCAGACACAGTTGGAGGCGCACCACTCCTGAATCATGGATAGACAGACAGGAATGAGCGAGAGAGCAGAGGAAGCTGAGGGGAGCCTGAAAGAAAGCTGAGTGTCGTCCGCATAAAACTGAAAGTTAGAGGAGGAGGTTTAGATCAGGTTGGCCAAAGGGGCCAAGTAGACATTAAAAAACCAGGGTGAGGGGATAGAGCCCTGAGGAACACCACATGGAGAGAGGGGTGGTGGAGAGACAGTGTCAAGTTGGTCCTGGGAGGGTCGGTCCAGGAGGAAAGTGGTCAACCACTCCAGGACCTAACCCAGTGATGCCCAGGTTCTCACGGAGTTGATTGATCAGGATGGCGTGATTGACCATGTCAAAAGCAGAGGAAAGGTCAAGGAGGATGAGGACAGAAGGAAGGCTGGAGTTAATATTAGAGAGCAGATCTTCGCAGGAGTTCAGGAGCTGTTTTTGTGCCTCTGACTGCTCTGGAGCCAGTCTGATTGTCATGGGGACACCCAACGGATTCAGTCTGGAGAGTAAGCTGGGAGATGGCCAGCTTTTCCAGGAGTTTGCCCAGGAAACCAGTGATAGAGAGCGGGTGATAGTTTGCTGGATCGGAAGGATCGTCAGAAGACATTTAGGGAGGAGGAGCACAAGGGAGTGCTTGAGGGGAGAGGGGAAAGATCCAGTGGAGAAAGAGTGATTGCAGCCAAGGCTGGAGGGATGGTGTCAATGTGGTCCTTGATGGTTCTGGAGGTGCAGGGAAGCACCTGTTTGGATGACACTTTCATACATTGGACTAGTCTGGAACATCATTAGGTGTTGTCAGAGACAAAGAGGGGAAAGGAGGAGAAGAGGGAGAGGTGACCAGAGGGGGCCGGTAAAGGGAGAGGGAGAGGAAGAGGAGAGCGAGGACAGGATGTCCTGAGTTTTAGTGTCGAAGTGAGAACCCATAGCCTGGGAGGGAACAGGAGAGGTGGAGACTGCAGAAGGATTGGTCAGCTCCTTGCAGATTTTAAACAGTTTGGCCGTGTTGTTAGAGGCTGCAGAGATACAGGCTTGAATGTGGACTTTCCTCATGGACAGGAAAGAGAGTCTGTATTGCCTTTGAAACAGAAAGAAAAAAGGAAGGACTTAGGCTACCCCACATGTATCACACTGGCCAGTTGTGGACCCAGCACACGTTTATCACAGATCTCTGTTGGTTAGTCTGTACATATGAGGACACCCAGAATTTATGCGATACAATTTACATTTATTTGAACATAGTGGTTTAAAATATAGCTCAAACAGCTATTAACAAAGACCTTTTGTTTTGCCTAAAAAACTGTGATCAATTCAGTCTAACAGGCTTGATAATCAACCACATACATTGGTTCTTTACATTCACTGTTTTGTAGTGTGGGTTAGTAAGAAAAAGTGACTTAGAATGTGGTCTGGTTGACTTCACATCTGTCTCGTTGACACAATACTGGTGTTTCTGGCACTCAGTTGCTAATGGTGTTGCTGGTGCTGTCTTCAGGACAAATTTAGTGGACTGGAGCTGTCACTTGATTGGGACATCTAAAAGGTAAGTGTATACAATTCGCAATAAGAGACGGGTGTATCTCTACAGGAAAAAGATCCCGTAATGGTGTGCTGGACAAAAGTCCGACCTGTGCCTTGGTAGTTTGGTGTGGCAGGTAAGCGTTGGCACTGGTTAGAGTACTTCGCTCGTGGTGCCTTCAGTGCGCTGGATGTGTAGAATCCTGTGCATCTAGGATGTATCAGTCAGCTCAATGGCTGTAAAGAAGATAGATAAATATCTCGTGAAAAAGCGCTACAATGCGCTTGTGTGTCACCTGTATCAAAAAGCCGCGCGGCTGTGATGGGTGACTTGCACTATGAATGTGCCTCTTTTTTCAACACTCGTGTTTCATGCATGGGCATCGTGTCTACTGCGTGTCTCCCCCGCAGGTGTTTAAGTTAGCTATACACATATTAGAATCTATCTAGGCGCTTCCCGTGGGGGAACCTGTGTTAGCTACATAACAAGTACTCTCTCGAGCCGTGAGGGGTGAAATTTTAGGCGGGCGGTGGAGCCGCTCTAAAATGGCTGTACTTACTGGTCTCGGCAGCTCGTAACTGCTGATTGCTGAGTCGTTAGCAGCGTCTGCTGTTACGCTCATGCGTGTGGGCTATATCAGCTCACGTCACTTGTGTGTGCGCGTCCCGCTTACGGGCGTACATGCGCGAGTGAACAGTGTGCTGCCTAGCTCTCCTCGGGGAGTAGTATATCGATGCGTGTATCGATGTGTTGTAAGAACTTGCTATGCTCAATGTTGCTAATGTGAGTGGCATAGTGTGTGGTATACTGTTGTTGCATTTTAAATTTGTATGCGCTCGTTTTATATACACAATGTTACATGCCGTCATTATATTTTTTCCCAATCAATTGTCGTGTTTTATATACAAAAAATATCATTAAGTCTAAATGAGATAGTCATACAGGGGCATCAAAGATTGCATGGATGTTTCAGCGGACATGGAACATTTAGAAAAACCATTCAGAAAAACCCAATCAGAAAAACAAATTCCACTCTATGGTGACATTTAAACAATTTTTCACCGTGTCTAACCGGTGTATCCATTTCTGTTCCAGCTTCCTTAGTGCTAGGTCTCTATCACCCCCTCTCGCCTTTGCTTCACGAACTGCCTCACCAAATGGAGTGTTTACTTGATCTGCCCATGCAACCTGTATTATATAGGCAAAAGTAAGCGTGAAATTCGACAAAGGATTTGTGAGCACAGGTCTTGCTTAAAAAACAAAATAGAGGACAAACCAATGGTGGCCCATTTTGTTAAAAACCAACATAAACACACAGAACTGAAATGGTGTGTGATTCAAACCGTTGAAGCAAAGGCGAGAGGGGGTGATAGAGACCTAGCACTAAGGAAGCTGGAACAGAAATGGATACACCGGTTAGACACGGTGAAAAATTGTTTAAATGTCACCATAGAGTGGAATTTGTTTTTCTGATTGGTTTTTCTGAATGGTTTTTCTAAATGTTCCATGTCCGCTGAAACATCCATGCAATCTTTGATGCCCCTGTATGACTATCTCATTTAGACTTAATGATATTTTTTGTATATAAAACACGACAATTGATTGGGAAAAAATATAATGACGGCATGTAACATTGTGTATATAAAACGAGCGCATACAAATTTTAAAATGCAACAACAGTATACCACACACTATGCCACTCACATTAGCAACATTGAGCATAGCAAGCTCTTACAACACATCGATACACACATTGATACACTACTCCCCGAGGAGAGCTAGGCAGCAGACTGTTCACTCGCGCATGCACGCCCGTAAGCGGGACGCACACACACAAGTGACATGAGCTGATATAGCCCACAGGCATGAGCGTAACAGCAGACGCTGCTAACGACTCAGCAATCTGCAGTTACGAGCTGCCAAGACAATTAAGTACAGCCATTTTAGAGCGGCTCCACCGCCCGCCTAAAGTTTCACCCCTCACGGCTCGAGAGAGCACTTGTTATGTAGCTAACACAGGTTCCCCCACGGGAAGCACCTAGATAGATTCTAATATGTGTATAGCTAACTTAAACACCTGCGGGGGAGACACGCAGTAGACACGATGCCCATGCATGAACACGAGTGTTGAAAAAAGAGGCACATTCACAGTGCAAGTCACCATCACAGCCGCGCAGCTTTTTGATACAGGTGACACACAAGCGCATTGTAGCGCTTTCTCACGAGATATTTATCTATCTTCTTTACAGCCATTGAGCTGACTGATACATCCTAGATGCACAGGATTCTACACATCCAGCGCACTGAAGGCGCCACGAGCGAAGTACTCTAACCAGTGCCAACGCTTACCTGTCACACCAAACTACCAAGACACAGGTAGGACTTTTGTCCAGCACACCGTTACGGGGTCTTTTTTCCTGTAGAGATACACCCGTCTCTCATTGCGAATTGTATCCACTTACCGTTTAGATGTCCCAATCAAGTGACAGCTCCAGTCCACTAAATTTGTCCTGAAGACGGCACCAGCAACACCATTAGCAACTGAGTGCCAGAAACACCAGTGTTGTGTCAACTAGACATATGTGAAGTCAACCGGACCACATTCTAAGTCACCCTTTCTTACTAACCCACACTACAAAACAGTGAATGTAAAGAACCAATGTATGTGGTTGATTATCAAGCCTGTTAGACTGAATTGATCACAGTTTTTTAGGCAAAATAAAAGGTCTTTGTTAATAGCTGTTTGAGCTATATTTTAAACCACAATGTTCAAATAAATGTAAATTGTATTGCATACATTCTGGGTGTTCTCATATGTACAGACTAACCAACAGAGATCTGTGATAAACGTGTGCTGGGTCCATAACCGGCCAGTGTGATACAGGTGGGGTAGCCTAAGTCCTTCCTTTTTTCTTTCTGTAAACCCCTCATGACTTAGGCTCCCTGACCAAAAAAGAGGGATACTCTACCCCTTGATTTCATAATTGCCTTTGAAACAGCCAGCAGGCCAGTTTGTCAGATGATGTGCCTGAAGCCCTCCACTTCCTCTCGGCCACCCTGCCCTTGCAGTTCAGGGATGGCGAGGTCAGAGTCGTACTAAGAGTTACACTTGAAAGTAGGCTTCAGGCAGATTCTCATGACGGGGGCAAGCATGTCCAGAGTGTTGAAGATAGGGAGATGGAAGTTAGCGGGGGCAGTGTCAGAGTGAGAGTCTGCCACAGGGAGAGGAGGAGCAGAGAAAGTAGAGACAAAGGGATCCACTAAAACATGCTTCATGGGTCGAATGACCGAGAAGGTCGGTGGCAGTGCTGGGGTGGGCTTTGCCTGAGGGATAGAGAGTTTCAGGTAAGAGGATAGCAGGAAGTGTTTAGTCCAAGAGAGAGGAGTGTTGAGATGTTTAGAGAGGGGGATGTCTAAGGAGATGATTAAATCCAAGGTGTGTCTGGCAGAATGTGTTGGTCTAGAGGGATGAATGGAGAGAGAGTGTTGTAGAGATTGCAGAAGAGCCCAGAGGATGAATTAGAAGCATCCAGGATGATGTTGAGGTCTCTGAGGAGATGTTTAGAGGCAAGGAGAGTAGAGGAGAGGTCATCCCACTCTGAGAGGAAGAGGGCAACCTGGCCTGGTGGCCTGTAGATGGTTCCACAGTCAGAGAGAGGCCAGGAGTGATAGAGAGCCTTCAGACCAGGCATTCAAAGGAGGAGTAGGCCTGCATAGGAATGACAGAAGCAGGGACTCCCTCCGGAAAGATCAGAGATGCCCGGGACAGTTAGTTCTGGTCTGAGAGAGGATCTTGTAGCCATCAGGGAGGAGAGTGTCAAACTTGTGACCGAGCTGGCTGTGAACCATGTCTTGGTGAGAGCGAGGACATCCAGGTCAAGTTCTTTGAGTAGGTGGCAGATGTCAGAGAAGTGTTTGACAGCAGAGCAAGAGTTTAGAGTAGCGACATCAAGCAGATTGCCACATTTGAAAGACTTCTGGGGTGGGGTACAGGCATGAGGTACACCCAGCCGATGTGGTAGAGGGGCTTGACAGTGGGCAGTGGTAGTAGCAGAAGGTGGCATAGTAGCCAGAGAGGAGCATATGATATGGCATTTATAACGCACCTATACACAAATGTTTCAAGGTGAGAAAGGAAGAAGGTGTCAGAGAGACAGCGGAAGGGGAGGGCGGCCGAGGATCCAGAGAGGTATTAGTAGGAGTGTAAGTTCATAAATATGTACTATGGAAACAAAATAAGATCACAAGACACGGAGATAGATTTTTAAATGGAAAACAGATTATTATGCTTGGCAGGGGAAGCAAACTTCTCACTAACAAAAGCCAAGCCCCCAGCACTCAGCTGTCACTCTAGCAGTGAGCCCTCTAGCACAGTCACCCAGCACACCATAGCAGTGAGAGCTCCTTCGCTCCTCTACTGAACAGAGATCCACTGTTATACATAGTGGCATTGATGTACATTACATGCTTAGAAGCAATCCATGGAAACAGCATGCTTCTACCTACATGCATACATTGTTATAGTATGAACTGTACTGGAACATATTCTATGAAAGCAAGGCATGTCATGCCAACTTTATTTCTCTCGCACAAGACACCCTAACTCTGCAGAAACAAAAACATCAATCATGCTATCTCTTCCTCCCGCAGTAAAGGCTGTATTCTCTGCATGAGATTATCTGACTGTCTGCCTAAAAGACAAGTTGTTGTAATAACATCTATACACTGTGTTCAGCTGCGTTCAGCATTTTTGCATTGGCACACAAACATATATAGTGCTTCAAAACTAGAATTTGTGCTAAACATAATAACAAGTATATCTTTCTGCATGGCTCTCAGCAAATGTTGATCCATTATAGTTCAGAAAAAACTATATTGCTAAACAGATTTTACATTAATGCATGAATGGATTAGCTCACACTCACCATAAGAAAAATGAGATTCGCAGGAGTAGTAGAGAAGGAAAGAAGTTGATAAGACATAGGAGACACCTATCGAAAAGGAGGAGTTTGGGCTGAGGGCCCTGGACCAAGATGGTGCCATTCATATAGACTTTAATGATGGTCTTTGAGGAGTGGAAGGAGGACAAGAGAACCCCCCAGCGAGTGCAACAATTAATGGGTGAGGAAGAGATAGGAGAGAGAGCTGAGGCCATTTGAGGGTCCATAGGTTTGGAGAGGGAATGATAAAGAGTATGTCCATGAGAGTCTGTCTGGAGGAAGCACTGATGTAAGTATCAGCGATAGAGAGGCCAGGGTTGGAGACCACAATGTCCCTCTTGAACTTCTTCCTTCCAGACTTAGTGAGAGGGATAAGATAGGGGATAGAGCAGCAGTTAGAAAAGAAGGGAGAGAGGGAAAGCATCATAGAGGGTGTGAGGAAAGCAGGAGGAGGGAGCGGAAGAGAGGAGAGACAGCGCAGCGCTGTATAACACAGGAAACACAGAGGAGGTGAGGACCACACATCAGGAAACAAACAGGAGGAGTGGCAGGTGACCCACAATAGTACTATGGTACCCCCAGTGGGTTGGGGGCCGAGAGAGTGGGAGAGATCCTAATAGGATGCAGTTAATAGTACAACCGTAACCAACAATGAAAACCCACCCAAATTAGACTTTCCTAAAAAGTGACAAAACAGTCTAGTAATTTTTTGACTTTTTTATTTAAAGTGGTTCATATTAGTTGTACATTTTTTGACAGCCTTTAACCACCATGGTCCCCAATATACCAGAAAAGGAACATTTATGAGGTTAAAATTGAAAAAAAAGAGAAAAATATGTCAAGAGAGAAAGAAATCATGTAACCTCATACACCATGTACAGACCAGGGCTATAAGGAAAAGCCGCTTTCATAATTCTTCCTTTACTCTTCGAGTTTCTTTTTGATCACTATTAAACATTTAACCAAAGACAAGATTATCGATGTCAACTCTCCTGCAAGCAACATTTTCCACCAAACATCTCTCGTTCTCTGGCCATATTTGCTGATCACCTGGAACATTAATTTCCTTCTTTGTTGCTCCAGGGCTTTTGCAGTCCATTACAAGATGTTCAGGAGATTCTTGTGAATCTTCAGCCTTGCACAGTCTACGGGTTAATGAATTGCCATCTGATTTGCACCAGTTTCTTGTCACCTTGTTCTGAAACAGGTTCAAATGGAATCGAAAGAACTGATCTCTAAAAAACCAGGTTGGGAAAACTTGCAGGTATTTAGGTAAGGTATTTCGTTTCCTGCACTCATCTAATGGTCTCCCATAGGTTTTATATTTCTGTCTTTCAGTCTGTTTCCGGATCCAATACTGGATAAAAAGTTTCTTCTTAGTTTTGTCTGGATTAACGATAAGTGATTGCGATGATTCCTCAATGCTAGCTATGAGCATCTTGCATTCCATCGCCCATTTTTGCAACACTGGCTCATTTTGTTCTGATAGGGTTTTTTTAGGAACGAGAAACCCCCTTTCACCTCCTCTTGAATACATTTCCTGAAGAAAGACAATGTTTTCCATTCAGCTGTTGCCCTTAATAAGGTGAGACCAAATTCCATCCTCACCGCCTCTATTTGGGTGCTTCCGGGAATGTTCAATGCCCTTTTCCAAAAGGCACCTTCTATTTTCGCCCAATTCCTTGGGTTGAACTTAAGGTAGCCTTCCTGCTCCATAGGTTAGAATGGCCAAAACTTTGGAAAACTGTCTAGTAATAAAAACAGCAGCAGTGCAAAACCACCCAAATTCCTAAAAAGAGGGGAAACTGCCTAGCAAGCACAGCAGCAGTGCAATGCGACTTTTCAGGGATACAAAATGAAGGGTGCCTAAACAGGAAAAATATTTGGCGTGCAAAGAGTAGTGAGGTAAGCAGAAAGGTATAATAGAGGGGAGGGTCAGTTAGTGGAGTGCTGTGAATGCTGCCCCCCCTACCCACAACTACCTGGTGCGTTGCAGCAGGTTGACGGCTGAGGGTCCTTGCTTCCCAAGCTGGAGCTGCTTCTAAGGGAGCCACCCCCAACCTAGGGGCCCTTCCCAGCATGGGCCTGCAATGGGCAGTGTGGCTGCCCTGGGCGCAAAAGTCAAATAGTGCCTAATGCCCAATCAGGCAGGGGGGCGGGTGGAGATCAACACTGGAGGAGGAACAAGGAAACAGACTGCAGTGGCCGCGAGGTGGCAAGATAGAATTCAACAATGGCCTCTGAGGCGGCAGATGCCAAAAATTACAAATGTAGCCCGCAACGAGCACAGCGCTCCCTCTTACTATGTGCGTTGACCAGCAGGAGTGGAATACGTGTAATAAGAGTGTATTCAAAATGTGAAATGGGGTCTTCAGCCAGTCTGTGTTCTATCAGGGAGGTCCTAAGAAGCAACGTACTTGGGCTTCAAAAATGTAAGGCTATTCATGATGGGGAATAGGCTTTTAAAGTAACAGATGATATCCAAAGCAATGGCAATGGGAAGAAACAATGTATTAACTACCAGACCCAAACAGATTGTGAAAATCGCAAATCGATTAGACCTTCCTCTCTGGAGAGATCAAGACTGGTTACTTGTCTCCTGAAAGGAGTCAGCAGACCCGATCTATGGCAGCAGGAAGGACTTGAATATACAAGGGGGAAATATCAACATTGGTTAATGCAATAAAAAAAATAAAAGACTAAGATCATTGGGTGGGATATGAAAATTGCTGGTCTACTACCTGAGAGTAGGTGCACTGTAATGAATTGTGCACGTATCCTTTCCCTATTAGCAGAAGTCCCTTCATTAAGAGCATTATCCACTAAGGATTAAGAACGTGTTGATTTTTTCTATCCCATAAGAACAGACGTGGCGATTGTGAACACCCCCTCGAAAAAAGTATATGACCTGATCTTGAAAGAATTTCGCTCTAATTGTCAACTTGGATATTACATTTCTACTCTAACTGATAATGTTACACTTGGTGTGGTAGGACAGTGCAAGATTAATGTGGATGATAGAAACTATGAATTAAAAACACTGTTGAGGCGAGATGAGATTACGACTGGTCTTCAGCCAGTAGAAAGAGGGGAGGTTGGCCAAGCAGTTCTGGTTAAAAAATTGTTTTGGGTCAGTCTCTCGTTAAATTGGTAGCACCCCCACTACTGTGATTAGTGATCCTCCCTTTCTGAGGGTTTTGTCATGGATCAACTGTGGGAATTTACAGCTATTACGATTACAGATTTAGGGTTGTTTTTGAGACCATTCCTGTTTATCTTTCTACAGGAAACCTGACAAACTGACCCACTGGTCTTTGATGGTTATATAACTATAATTCAGGATGCTGTGAAGGGGGAGTGCGTTCGAACATCTGGGGGGCTTCTTACCCTGATTTACACCTCATATGGTATTGAGAATGTAATCCACATTCAGGTGGTTTTGGGCATTTTGGTAGTCCAGGGAACCCTAATGGTGAGAAGGGTGATAAGCAAAATATTGTAAATCAACGTTTATTAGCATTAGTTGTTTTGTAGCCTCGGTGAGACCCTTAGTCTATTGACATCATTCATCTCGGGTTCGTTAGCAGAACACAATGAATGAATGGTTATCCTGGGTGGAGATCTCAATTCAAACTCCTTCGACCAAGTAAATAACAGAAATTATGTTGGGCTCCCTTGGTAATACCAACACTGCATCTTTCTGGCATTTGGTTAATGACTTTGGAAGGACTCAAGCCAATGCACAATTTAAATCCAATGGGTGAGGATCAGTGGATGGGGTATTTTGACTCCATATTTGGGGAGAAAGAGGAGGGGGACTGAAATAAGTGAATGGGTAAATGTGATCAAAATGACTGGTATCTGGATATTACTGAGAAGACTATACTCGCAGGGATTTGAAGTACCGGCAATTCCAGGGCCCTGGACCAAATCGACTAGCCAATGTGCTTTTTAAAGAAGATGCCACAGTTGGTGTTTATTTAGGCAAACTTTAGATTTAAAAACTATTCTGGCTACATGACACACTGCGTATCTAATCCCAATATATAAGAAGAGAGATCATGACAATCCAAAGAATTACAGGCCTATCTCAATCTTGGATGCCGACAGTCACGTTTTTGCAGCCCTGCCGTTGCAGCATCTGGAGACTTGGGCTTTGGAATCAGGACGAATTAAAAAAGTGGCAGGTTGGATTTAATAAAAATCACAGTACTTCCTTGAATGGTCTGATTTAGGGATAGTCCAGTAATTGGAATGGAGCTGAAGGGCGAGTACCACTTATGTAGTGACCATCAATTTGCCCTCTGCAATTGATAAGGTGAATAGGAACTTGATTTGGAAAAAACTGCAGGGGTGGAAAATACCGATGGGTTTACTAAGGTTTATTGTGGCTCTTCACTCAGCCTCAGATATTCAGGTTTGACTCAATTACTTTCCGCAAAGAATTCCATCCTTCACTGGAGTGAGAGAGGGATGCAGTCTTGCTCCCTTTCTATTTAATTTATATATCTTGTACGTGGGTGATTTCTTTGCCCATTCAGCACTTGTATCACCAAAGCTGAACTGCGAGACATTCTTTGGCTCTCCTACACTGATGATTTTCTACTTTTTGACTTAACTTCCGTGGGGCTCCAAATATGAATAGTTGCTTTTGGAAATCATGCGTATGAAAATTCATTATCCATAAATACTCTGAAAACGAAGCCTTGTGGTGTGATGTGCAAAGACTGGAGACAGTTTATCGCTTCATTTATTTGGGCCTCCCAATGTTTGATAAGCCGGCCAAATCAGCCATGAGGGAATATCTACTAAAGAAATCCTCTGAATTAGCGAATCAGATCACCAAGGTTGATGGCAAACACATAACAATTTTAATTATTCCTGCTCTAAGATTCTGTGAGGGGAAAATTTAGCCTGAGATAACTTATTGCATAAAACTGTATGACATTACTATCTTAGAGTATTTGCCAAAATCTATCCCTATCGCAGTAATTAGATACCAATTGGCGATTTGGTCGTCAAGAAGCAGGAGCATATGGAACATTTATAATTTACTATACCAAATTCTGAGAGCAGAAGAAGGTACTCTTGACTGGAACTTAAATGAGGCGATCAACTGTGGCGTAAAGCAGTTAGGTTTGTGTTAGCTGAAATCTCTGAACGTATTTTGTGACAGAATATTATTGGAAATTGGGTCAAGTCGTGAAGAGCTATTAATTACTCCAAACAGTACTAAAAAGAATCTAGGTACCTGGGATTGGTATTCCTAGAAAAAACACTCTTATTCTTCATTGTTTCATCTGTCAGTACATAAGAAGGCAGGAATCTTGGTCCGTCTTTTAGCCATTTATCCAGGTAGTATTGTGAGGGGTAATTTCTTATGATTTTGCTGGAACTTAATTCCATCAAAAGAAATTCTCCTCATATACAATCAAATAGATCCAGAAGAAAATATCTGTAGATTCTGTAACACGGCAGACATGTTGCAAACCAACAAACATCTGGCTGTAAAGTGTCCTCAGCTGCAATCAATCTGAATAAAATACTTCCAACACTTTTTCCATTGTTTGGAATGGGTTGATCTTGAATTTTTCTGGAGCAGATGTTTGTGGACCAATGTAACTTCTGAAATTACTACAGTGGTCGGTTTCCTGGGGTCAATTTGTTAGATAGAGGTCATGTATAGGTGTTTCTCATATAGGGCTATGGCCAGGTTGGAATATTGAATTTACATTTTATGTCTGTGAAAGGTCATAATTTTATATGTTTGGATATCAACATGAAATTGTGAATTTTTATATGATATATTCAGACATAGTTTTAAATGGCTGTAAATTACTTGAATGTTTTATCTATTTTGTATGAACTGCTTTAGTTCGTGTTTCTTAAAATGTTAAAGGTTAATTTGTCAATAACAATAAAAAAAAAGGTCCTCCACCTTATGCTTGCCTCTCCCAGGAAGTACATATCCATGCTCCATGACGCCTTAGAAGAGCAAGCATTATCCAGGCATTCTGTGATATAAAAGGATTCCCTGGTGTGTCGATATCATTGATTTCACCCATGTGGCTCTCAGCCCTCCTCTGAAAAATTGCCTTTAAAGGAAAAGATGATTATGACCTTACATGAATGTTCAGATGGTGCGCCAGCAATAACGATCATGATTGTTCATTCTAACTAGCCTGGAGTGACACATGACAGCTACTTCTAGTGGCACGCTGCAATTGCATGCCAGTTTGAGGCAGCATAGTATATAGCTGCATGGCTGCTTGACAGGTTAGGCCAGTTTACCTGGTATTCAACGAAAATACTGTATTTAAAATACTTCATCACCCAAAGTCCCGCATTTTGGGACCACACACATTTTATATTCCAAAATACTGAATTAGGGGTTGGGGGTTGCCGTGTCCCCCGCTCCCCTAAATTGGTATTTTGGTCTGCGGGGTTCACGTGGGACAAAAAAAAAGAATCTTGAATTACAAAATGCAAACTTATTGTGTTCGTGATTTTGGTTTTCATTATATTAACCTGTACCCAATTTACCTTTGCCACACATCTCTGTGTACAGATTGACAAAGACTTGACACCAGACATCCTTCTTCCACAGGGGACAGTGGGCATCCCTTAAGGATGCATGTACTCACCTCTTTCAGGTACCCAGTGGGCAAAGGACTGCAATGGTACAACACAGCACACATACGTACATGAAATCCCATAGAGCAAACGTTTTGAATCCGGAAGTCCCTGTTCATATGCATTGATCATTCTGGGGGGTTCTACTCTATGCCCATCTGAAGGTGCATAACATAATTGTTGTCTTTTGTATGCTACACAACATTGTGCTATGATGTGGCCTGCAAATAGAGCTGTGTCATGATCTGTGCCCACAGCCTCCCATCCCACATGCTGAAGTTGATGGGCTGAGGTACATGGCAGAGGCACTGGGTATGACCTAGTAGCAAGGTATTTTGCATGAACATGCATGGTGCAAACGCCCTGTGACAGTGTACATTGTACTTGCAAAGTGAGAACATGAGCGGGACACTGTCCATTGACTCTGTTTAACAAGCCAGTGTCATGTGATTTGCTATGGTTGCACATGACAACACTCTCTGTTCTTGCAGTAAACACAAGCAAGTGCTCCACACCTTAGGGGTGCACTCGTATATACCCATGTCGCCATAACATAAAACACACATTGTATTAATACAAACGATTTTGGAGGTAAACAGGCTGCATTTTATTACAGACAAAAGTTCCACACAATAATTCTGACGTGGACCCGCCAATCTTTGACATTGTGCATCATCGGTTATCATGACCTTGACCCTATCAGCCCTGCCGACCTGCCAGTTGCCTGATTGGCCTACTGGCTGTCTGAGCTGTCCCAGGGAAATTGCCGAAAATCCACTGTCCAGCTGGACAGCCTAAATGCCCAAGCCTGGGCTAAAAATCCACCCAATGGGCAACCTGAGGGGCCACCCCCGCCGTCTTTGCCTGCTTGGCTTACTAGACGCAAGTTGACCCCTCGACCCACAACCCGGGTAGCAAATTCATCCACCTAAGGAGCCAGGCAGGCCTTGAAAATCTTCTCAACAACAAGAAACATGGTCTGTCTCAGGCCTAAATGAGATTTACATGTGATCTATGGAAACAAAATAGCCTTTTTCAATTGTTGCCTGTATTTTGCATTTGAATCATATTATACATTTTAATACATTGCATCTTGTCACCACACACCCAGTCATTCCCCTGATATATTTATTTTAGCAGGGGGCCATTTTTTCTCATGTCTTCATTTAAAACTGCAAAACGCACATGCAAGGCCATTTTTAGTTGTGGGCCTCATTACACGGATGGCGGTATTAGCACATGGACCAAGGTGCTATTAGCACCTTGGTCCATGCCGGTAAAATACCGGCACCGCCTTGGTGGAAGGGGGAATTACCGCCCCATTCCAAGGTTGGCGGGGCGGTTATACCCCCTTCCACCACTGCCCTTCCCATTCCCAGTTTTGCCCATAGGGCATAATGGGAATGGGGAAGGTGCTAATTACGGCACCGCAATTTTGCGGTGCCGTAATTAGCACCAAGGTCCCTTAGCGGGTTGGTTTTTAACGCCTGCAAAAAGCAGGCGTTAAAGCACCAACCCGCTAAGGGACCTCGTAGTAAGGCGGTAATGGTTAACGGTCACCGTTACCATTAACGGTCACCGTTAACCATTACCGCCATCCGTGCAGGTATTGGAAAACCCTACTTTTCACGTAGTAGGGGCTTTTGATTTTCTCTTGCAAATACAAATTAAAGGCGTCTTTTCAGTTCGACCTTTCCACTTGTAATGAAAGATAGGCCTTTTGATTGCCAGTACTTGGCCCTTCACACAATATTTCCATTTTATCACAACTCTTCGTTGTGTTACTTGCAGACACACCCACAGTGGGCCTTTTCATTATATTTGTTTAGGCTGTGATTAAACCCCACACAAGCATTGACAATATCAATAGTTTTGGGGTTGGTCAGACTTTCACAATTGTTTGGCTACTGCCTGCCTATGCCCAGGTAAATACCAACGTTTTCTCTGGTACTGACCTGACACAAATTAACGAATGTGCTATTGTATGTAATAAATTGTCATCTAATACCTTGATACTGAAAACAATTTCTTGTTTTTTGCCTTCAAAACCGAGGTACTTACAGAATTGCCAGAAATTGTCGGGAGATGTCCTAATGCAACAAAATCCTATTCTGTTCAAAAGAAGTACAAGGTGGAGCAAAGGCTTCTGTGTGCTAAAACCAAAGTTGTTCCATAACTCGGTTCACAGGTGTTTCAGTCATGAAGGTAAAACTGATAGAAAGTGAATGTTATAACTCCTTTGCCCCTACAATGGCATCACTGTCCAAGAGCTATCTATACTCTTCAGAATAGTAACCAAGCAGCAGAAGCATCAAAGCAACAGTAGGGCATGTATACCCAAATAAAAGCAATGCCAAACAAGGCTCTATTAAAAATACACTTCACTCAAAAAGATAGAATCCAACACACTACAAAACCAGCACTGATTGGAAAATACACAGCTATTGAAGGATGTACATACTAATATATAAATATGGAGGAACTTTATTACATTCCTAGCTCAACCTCCATCTTCATAATAGAACCCTACAATTTCATGAACTGTATTCGCATATTAGAATAATTTTGCATAGGATATGATACTATAACTTATGTGTTCCTATTTCCTCATTATCCTCTTCTCACCTTATGTGTGCATTCGTTTTGTGTTGATGTATATTTATAAATCATTCATTTGATAGCTTATCTGTTTGTTTACTTTGATATATATATATATATATATATATATATCTTGTTAATGAATTCATTAATACAGTTAAGTTCTTTATTCATAGTATCGTATTACAAATATAGTGCTCTCTCTGTAATAATGAAGAATGTATTGAAACTTAGGAGCATTTGTTTGCTGTATGTCAGAATCTACTAACTTTGAGATTAAAATATTTTTCTCAATTTGAGTATGATTGGAATGTTTTTGACCAATCAGATTTCCGGCTACAAATGTTCACCGGGAAGCAAGTATCTTTATGAATTGCTGTCATTAGGTATGTGAATACAATTATTAAATATGGACTGAAATTACAGTTTGACACTAATTAATTGGGTTAACATTTTATGAATTTTTGTTTTTTGTTTTAAAGTTTTTATTAAATTTTACAAACAAACAAACAATAAAAACCAAATAAATAGTGCATGTTCCAACAGTTTCATTACACTTTTCTTAATTCCTAACCACTACTCCCTCTAACCCACCCCCCTTGCGAGTCTATTGCGTTAAACCTTCAGTTTCCGCATCCTGTGGTTCGGTCTCCTCCTCCACAGGCTCAGCCGGGTCGGCTAATGACCCAAACAGTTCGGCTATCAGTGATTTCCAGGCCATCATGGACTCATTCTCCTCCTCCCCCCCATTGCTACACGCTTCTTGCCATGCCATGGTTTCGGCTTCTGCCCATTTTTGCAAGTCTTTCCACCACACCTCTATCTTCGGCACATGGCATGACTTCCATCCCATGGCAATCCTTCTTTTTGCAAGCACATAAGCCAGGTCCCTCAGCTTGCTTACATGCCTGAGCTTCTGTGGTCTGGGGAACCCCCTCAACAGACAGGCCCACACTGTATCCACTACTATCTTGACCCTCTTTCTTCTAGTTTCTCTTTCACTCCCCTCCAGAATCTCTCTATGATCGGGCATGACCAGAACATATGCACCATGCCCGCGTTCTCCTCATCACACTTGGGGCATGCTTGCCGTCCTGCATTTTCAAACCTCGATATCCTCCAAGGCGTCATATAGGCCCTGTGTGTTATGTACAGCTGTATCTGTTTCAGCCTCGCGTTTCTGGACACCTTCTTATGATACCCTTGCACCCGTTCCCACATCCCATCTCCCATTTGGGCCCCGACCTCCATTTCCCAGTCTAGTCTCAACTGCGTGACCCCCTTCCCCACTTTAGACCTCAACATCTCATACAGTCTGGAAATCTCGTGACCCCCCCTCAGCTATGTCATATATCACGTCTATGGTGGCGTCTAATTCTTCCTCCAACACAGTTTCAGGTCATGTTCTCTTGATCCTCTGTACCATTCTGTGATACGTAATGTACTGACCTTCGTGCAACCCAGCTTCTTCCCGCAGCCCCTCAAAAGTAACACTTGAGCCCCCCTGCCAAATATCACCCATCATTGCCACCCCAGCCGGTTCCCAGTGGGTCTGGAGTATCATTTGCAGCTGAGCGTCTGCCCCCGTCAATACAACCAATGGTATCTGCGGTGAACATGGGGACGGGTCCCCCATCATTTGACATGCCCTGCGCCACACCTTCCACCCCAGTAGCATCATTTTAGGGCGCCCCATCATTTCCGCCCTGGGTGCCCACATCACTTCTTTCAAATAAAAAGGTGCACAATCACGCCCAAACAGCCTAAGTTCAGAGGTCTCTTCATCAGAGAGCCATTTGGCAACATACTGCAACTGGCTTGCCACATAGTACGCCTCATAGTTAGGCAGCTTTATTCCCCCTTTGTCATGGAAGTTCTGAAGCTTCCATAACGCCACTCTGTTTCGCGTGCCATGCCCACAAAAAGTCCCTACACATGCTATTCAGTTTGGTGAAGAACCCCTTAGGAATCAGGTACGGTATATTCCCGAAGTAATGTAGGAGCCTCGGCAGGACCACCATCTTTAGCATCGCTCCCCGCCCCATCATCGCCAAAGGCAGCTTTGCCCAAAACCGCATGCACTTCTCAATTTTTTTGATAGCTACTTCTGTATTACACCTATGCTCCTCCTCCACGGTGTGATATATGTCTATCCCCAGGTACCGAAAAGTACTAACCGCCCACGGTACCTGCAATACCGGTAACCTCTCTGCTGGAATCCCTATGTACCCCCCCAACGGGAACAGGCTAGACTTCTGGGGGTTCACCGCTATGCCGGACAGCACAGCGTATCTCCCGAGCACTTCCAAAATGTACTGGAGGTTTTCCTCTGGGAACCGCATGTACAGCAGCATGTCATCTGCATATAGGGAGATCAAATGCCGCTCCCCTTTCACCTCGATGCCTATGGTGTCATATTGCTGCCTCAGATAAATCGCGAGAGGTTCCAGGGCCAGTATGTAGAGCATAGGAGACCACGGGCATCCTTGTCTAGTACCCCTGCTAAGCTGCCACCTCTCTGATATCACAGATCCTGTCTTAACTCTAGCCAGCGGTTCGCTATACAAAATCTTCGCCCACCTTACATAGCCAGGCCCTAACCCGTAGTGTTTCAGGGCCGCCAGCAGCCATGGCCACTTGACGGAGTCAAAGGCCTTGATCGCATCCAAGGACACGATTGCCATTTCCTCATCACTTTTTCTGCCAAACTCAATGATTCTCTGGAGTTGCCTATGATTATTAGTAATGTTTCTATGGGGGACATAGCCCGTTTGATCCGGATGTATTAATTTGCTAATGACCCTCTTCAGTCTATTCGCCAAGACAGCAGTTAATATCTTGCCGTCTTGGTTCAGCATTACACGGGTCTAAAGGAACCACAGCTATGCCCAGGTTTATTAGGTTTAGGGAGAGGTACTATGACAGCTTCTCTCAGTGACTCCGGTAAGCGTCCCATCTCGAACGCTTCGTTTATCATTTCTAGCAGCGGGGGAGGACCTCTTCTATATATACCTTGTAAAATTTGCTTGGGAGCCCATCTGTCCCCGGGGTCTTACTAGTAGGCAGCTGCCTCACCACCTCCCCCAGTTCTTCCAGGGTAATCGGGGTGTCCAATTCTTCTCTTTCTTCCTCGTTTATCTTGGGCTAGCCCCATATCCTCAAGAGTTTCTTCCATCATTACACGGCTACTTTCCCCATCTTCTCCGTATAACACTTTATAATAATCCACAAACGCCTTGATTATCTCCCTCCTGGGTGTCCTCTACGCTACCGTCTTCTCTCTCTATAGTTCTGATTGTGGCTCTGGGGTCTCACTCTTATATAACCACGCCAAAGTCTCCCGGTTTATCACCTCCCGCATGCTGTCTCTCTATGTATTTTTATAATTAAGGTTACACAACCTCTCCAGTATTCCGCACATTTTTGCTGTAGCCTAAGTATCAATCTAGCTTCTCTGCTGTATCGTTCTCCGCCTTTTATCTTCCGTCACCCCACCCTGTAGGCCCTTGGATTTCGCTATGGCCGCACCCCTCATGACAACTTTAAAGGCCTCCCATAGTGTTCCCGCCGAGTCCACACTCCCAGTATTTGTTTCAAAATAGTTTACGATCTCCTCCCTCAAATCCTCTCTAAAGAAGGGGTCTCGCAACGCCTCCGCTCATAGGCGCCATGTCGGGATCCTCGCCCTCGGGGGCAGTATTGCCACGCAAGAATCAGGGGCGAGTGGTCCGAGAGGACCCTGGCCCTATACTCTATGTGTGCAATCTCCGCTATCATTTCAGGTGATGCGAAGACATAGTCCAGCCTCGTTGATAACTGCTGTGGGGCAGAATAATGTGAATATTGCCTTTCCCGGGGGTGCCACACTCTCCATGCATCTTCCAACCCAAAGTCATCAAGCAGTGTCTGTAGCGCCCTGGCTGCAGGGGCCGGTCTATCCAATTTTCCATCCGATCTATCCACCCTCGGGTTCAATAAGCAGTTGAAGTTCCCTCCCCAGATCACCGCGCTTCCCACACATACGCTCAGGTTTGCACTCAATGTCCTAATGTACGCCACTGTGTTCTGGTTCGGGGCGTACGTGTTAACAATACTTATCTCCCTGTTCTCTACCAGTCCCCTCAGCATAACCATCCTCCCGTCTGTCTCAGCCACCACTTGCAATCGCTGAAACGGGACATGTGGCGCCACCCATATAAGTACTCCTCTTGCGTAGGCAGAGTATGATGAGCCAACCAACACCCCCTTCCACTTTCCCGCAATCATGTCCATCCTCTCACGTGTAAGGTGGGTTTCCTGCAGCAATGCAATATCTATTTTCTGCCTGCGCAGATACAGCATAACCTTGTTCCTTTTTAAATAGCTATTAAGGCCCCGCACATTTCATGTGAGTATTTTAAGGTCCCTCATGGCCTGATATAATCCCATTCCCTCCCTTCCAGGTGCAGTTTAACTTTGAGTTCCAATCCAATCTGTATAGGCTCGCATCCTATTCTAAATCCCCTTTAACCAAAAACACACCAAACTTCCCGCTCTTTCTCACCCACACCTCCCATCCCTGCCCCAACATCACCCCCCCAACTGTTGCCCAGCTCCATCCCTGGATCTCAGGCTCCCCTGCATCTAGCTCTTTCCGGCTCTCGCCTGTACTCGAAGCTCCGCAGGGTGAGGCCGCCTTAGTGGCCAACCTACTACAACTACAACTATATTTTGGGGGGTACGGTACTTTCGCCCTGCCGCTCCCATAGCACATCGGATAACTACACATTGCCATACAATTTAAATATATGTACCCGCCACTATATTCCAGTCCATCTTGTCTCTCACAATCAGCAGTATTTTATCGAATATCAGCCTCCTACAGCCAGGCCCATTGTTCTTAGCCTTCGCCTAGGCGCCCTTGGAATGTTCACACGCCGCCATAACAGTATGCATACCATATCTTAGTCACTTATCACGTCCATCTTGGGTCTCTTCCGTGTCTTGTTCCGGGCAGCCATGCAGATCCATCCATGTTGTTGCTTCTTCCGGAGTGTCAAAAGAATGCATTTTGCTCTTATGCACCACCTTCAATTTCACAGGGTACAGCAGCATATATTTTATCCCAGCCGCCCGCAGCCTCCTTTTGATGGTTACATAGCTGTACCGCTGCCTTTGGACCAGCATAGTATAATCCGGGTATGCCGTGATGGTGCTCGAGGCCCTCTCGATTGTTCCGCCTTTTCGAAAGTACTCCAGTATTTTCTCGCAGTCTTTGTAGTTCAGTATTTTGGTGATTATCGCTCGTGGAGGGGCCCCTGGTCTCGGCTTCCTCATAAGGGCTCTGTGTGCGCGCTCCACTACAAATCCCTGCGAGAGTGTGCCGGCCCCAATTCCTTGTAGGAGTAAGTTCTCAATGTAATCAGTCGGGTCCTGGCCCTCCTCACTCTCCGGCAAACCCACCACGCGGATATTCTTTCTCCTCGCTCTCCCTTCTGCTTCTTCTGCTCGAGACTCCAAGTTGGCCACCTGTTGCTTAAGGACATGGATCTCCTTTGCATTGTTGGTGCTGGTGTCTGTGTTAGTTTTCACCGCACCTTCCAGGCTGCTTGTGCGTTCCGCCAGCCCCTTGACATCTTGTCTCAGCAGGGAGACTTCAATGCCCACTGCTTCAATTTTAGCCTCCAAGGAAGTGCGCAGGTCCAACATCACAACCCCCCAAGATTCTTTCAGCTCCGCAATGGCTTCTAAAATCTGATGATTATCAGCCGCTGTGATGCCCTCAGCTTGTGCCATCGGGCCTTTGGGTGCGATGGCCGCAGGAGACTGTTGTGTTTTCGCAAAAATATCCATTGTGGGTTGTTTGTTCTTGCGCCGCCATTTTCCAGCCCTCGTTTGTCCTCCCTATTACGATTCAGAGTCCGCGTGTCTCCCCAACCGTCTTTTCCGCTCTTATCGGCTGTTGTGGTGATCTTCAGGCAGTCGCGACATCCACCTCCTCTCACCGCTGCTAGTTGCTCAACAATGCCAAGCGGGTGCTTCTCGTGCCTGTCGTGGTGCTGCCTGCCTTTTCACACCTCTGCTGCCCTCGGGCTCCTGCCGTCCGGGCCATCACCCAAGCCTTCGCGACCCAAGGCCCACCGCCCCAGGGGTTTTGCTCTGTCTTCACTTCGCTATCGTCCTTCTTTCCCCGTGGCCGCCGCCTCTATTCGTCCTCTTCGGGTGCCCTAGTTTCGTTCCCTTTGTTGTCGGCCATCTTGTGTGACAATGGACCGAACAGCCGCCGTCGTTCGTCGAGCAATTCCTCCAGAATCCCGCTTACGATTCTCTCGATCTTTATACAATGAGCAGAGCATACATTCCCCGTGCGCGTGTGATCATTTCTGGAACCAATGGCGCACTTTCAAAGGTAGTTTTCACGGATCATCTGTCGGATCCTCCGGAGCTACACGGGAAGCATGTCCTACTCCATGGCTGCTCAAGCCACGCCCCCAACATTTTATGAATTTATGTAATTTGACGCTAGATAGATGATGTTTGTAGATGGTAGATGTTTGATGTTCTGTTTTTGAGTGTATCTTGTTGTGTATTGTTAAAAATATTTGTAATGTTTCTATTTCTCTATTTTTATATAATTGTGTATGTGTAAGATTTGCTGTGAACCAAAAACACAAACAAATTAATCTTTTATGCCATGTTTCACCCTATATTGATATTTTGTGGTTTACTATGTAGTATGACAAGTGTAGCATGTATTCTTTTATCATATAATAACTCTATATATTGCATTAACATTATGCAAAGAACTATGAATTCATATCTCATTCATTATTTGTACTGACTGTACTTAATTGCAACTTTCTAAATTTTAAAATAATACATATATATATATACTTAAAAAATATATAAATAGGGCATCTCCACACAACATTTTAATTTCACATGAAAAGACTTCTGTCTCAATAATCTTTGCACACTTCGCTTGAATGGTTTGTTATTTTATTACCAATATCTATAGCTCATAAGGCAACATTTCAGGAATTGTTCTCTTCATCTGGTTTGGCTGAAAATGAGCCAAGACTTGCATCAGCTTGCAACTTAAACCGAATCAACCGCTTATCTAGATCATTATCAATATCATGGCTTGTCCAGGTTCACCTAAGGACATGAATTATAACTGCATAGCATCACCTGCTCACCCTGAACAGGAACCATAGTATTACATGATAGAATATGATCAAAATATACTTCACCGAAATGAAATACTAAAGTTCTAAATCTTTGAAATAAACAAAAAGAACGGTCACATCCAAAATACTTCTCCCTTGAAAGTGCCTCACTTAAATGCCTAAGAAAATGTGTTTTCAAAACATATATCCCAAAATATATATAATCATAATATGAAATTTTATTTTCTGGGACACGGAAAAGCTGATCCAGGTATCTGAAGCACAATTCTGCTCCTTCATGTCGACACATAGAGAAATGTCAAGTATAATGTTATGGATACATTTTTTGGAAAACACATTTTTCTCAAGCTTTAAATGAGGCATTTTCCTGGGAGGTATTCTTGTCAGCCCACTGAATTCATGATGGAGAACCGTGACCTTGCAGTAACTGTCTGCCCTTATCTTCTTAATTAACAGAATCTGGAGTGTGATCAAAAGACTTTTGATTTGAAAGACACCTAATCCAGCCACTAAGCACCTTAGTCTTAGTTCAGGGGCTTGGCAGTCTCACTTCACCCACCATTCTACCAAAACTGTAATCCCTACCCTTCTGTTCAGCTAACTCAAGCCTATTCCTTGGTCTTCCCTTCTACTCCTTCACCCTCCATAACAAAGCTCTCTACATTGCTACCCATAGACTCTTCAGCTCAGTAACCACCCCCCCCCCACCTCTGCACACCAACACCACGTTGGATGGATCTCGATGCACAATATCTCTCTCTACATTCCTACTCTGAGTCTATAAATCCATCCATGGCCTTTCCCAAATCGACCTTGCTAACAGCATAATGTCTCTTCTTCCTCTCTTGAATTCTGAAATCATCCTCTCTCTTCAACCTCACTGTCCCACCGCCTCTGCGCCTCCTCCCGATTACGTTCCTGTCTACTCGCCCATCACCAAAATGCCCTCAATCTGAATATCGAAAAGCCATCCCATCAGAAAGCTTGCTTGAGACAAGAGTTAAGAACAACTTATTAGCAAAGGAAGGGGGCCTCCCCAATGACCTGAGTGTGTCCCACATCCGAATAGTGAATGGAAATACATTAAGTGATAACATGTAAAGGCACTAGGCAGCTTTGGGTCAGCCTATTTATGTCTGTCCCTGGTCTCTGTCCCTAGTATGCATCTCGAATACTTACTACCCGTACATCAACTGGTTTTTCTCATTCAGACATCCAATCCTGATTGTAAAGACACCATACCCAAGAATTGTCTCTGTCATCTGTGATTGCATCCTATGTAAATAATTTATGTTTGAAATGGCCTTCATTTTTTAAATCAGCACCCTGGAAGTGGGCACTGGCCAATCAGGATGCTTGGAATGCAGGCTTTATTTTCTGGTACAAGCCCTCGTTCCGAGTAGCATGGGTGCTGCTAGCCAGCGCCTCCTTCCCTCCCCCGTCCACCCCTCACCTCTTAGCACACGTGTAGCTTCCGACGCGGGTGCTAAGAGGGGGTTATTTAAAATGTAGAAAAAGAAACGTACCTTGCTGCGCAGCCGTGGTTCCCCAAGTCTATTTTAATGTTGAGGATGTCACAGTCATCAACATTGAAACCGGAATTGGGAACCATGACGCAGTAGCCAGGCTGCACAGCAAGTTAAGTTTATTTTTTCATTTTTTAAATACACACCATTAGCAGCCGCGTAGGGAACTAAACAGGTGCTAATGGCGATACGCTCCTCAACGGTGGGCTGAACCTGCAGGTAACAGCACTGCAGCCCATATTTAGGGGCCTTTGCTTCGCTCGGGCCCTTAACTTGGGTGGCGGGCTATTACCAGAGGATTGTCCCACCACCTCGGTATATAACTCTTCAATAAATACTTTTTTTTATTATAAAGCTTTATTCAGATAGATATATATATAAACCAATTGACTCCAAAACAAACCTCTCTGCCTTCTTTCAAGCAGGTGCCGTGATAGAAGTAAGGGAGCCACTCCAACTAATTATGGAAACCACTTTCTCCCGGACTCCGCAAGACGTACTCGCTGGTCCAATCAAAAAAATAACTCACGGCGCTCCATGTATCTTAAGAAAATATATACGTTTTAATGGATTCTTAACATGTGAATCACTAAACTAAGACAGATTTATGTGAAAACTCATAAAACAAAACTGCCACGCGTTTCACAGGGGCTTTTTCACACTGCTATCAAATGAACATTAGCAAGCGTTTCTTTTTAAACAGCTTGATGTCTGGGCACCGATTTACAGATACTCAGACATAGACAGAGGACTGGTGATGCATACTGGTTATAACAGCACACCTCAGTGTCATAGTAGCCTAGTGTTCATTACACATGGATCATTCACATATATATCGAGACCAGCACTACATAAGGGGGCAATTCATAGAATTTAGCGCAGAGGTAGCGCACGCGGCTGGCGCAGAGAGGGAGCGTGAGCCAGCCGCGTGCGCCAAAACCTATTTTCACGCACAGCGTATTCATGGATACTTACATCCATAACCAGCCGTGGCGCAGAGTGGCGCAGCGACCCTGCAGCAGTGCCAGTTACACCCCCAACCCTGCCCTGTGCGACCAAAAACATTGCACAAATCCCCTACATGGCACAAAGGCCAGTGGACCAGCATACAGCCCCCCAACCACGAAAACGTGCTAAAAATGCCACTCAGCAACCACGTGCCAGCGAAATGGTGTGTAACACTCCCTGCGCACCCCTCGGAATACGCGTACCCCGCTCGCGTCAGCGAAATCGCATGTAAAACTCCCCGCGCACCCCTGGAATACGCGTACCCCGCTCGCGCCAGCGAAATCGCGTGTAAAACTCCCTGCGCACCCCTGGAATACGCGTACCCTGCTCGCGCCAGGGAAATCGCATGTAAAACTCCCTGCGCACCCTTGGAATATGTGTACCCCGTTCGCGCCAGCCCAATCGTGTGTAAAACCCCCCACGCACCCCTGGAATACGGGTACCCCGCTCGCGCCAGCGAAATCGCGTGTAAAACTCCCCACGCACCCCTGGAATAAATGTACCCCGCTCGCGCCAGCGAAATCGCGTGTAAAACTCCCCGCGCACCCCTGGAATACGCGTACCCCGCTCGCGCCAGCGAAATCGCGTGTAAAACTCCCTGCGCACCCCTGGAATACGCGTACCCTGCTCGCGCCAGGGAAATTGCATGTAAAACTCCCTGCGCACCCTTGGATTATGTGTACCCCGTTCGCGCCAGCCCAATCGTGTGTAAAACCCCCCACGCACCCCTGGAATACGGGTACCCCGCTCGCGCCAGCGAAATCGCGTGTAAAACTCCCCACGCACCCCTGGAATAAATGTACCCCGCTTGCGCCAGCGAAATCGTGTGTAAAACTCCCCGCGCATCCCTGGAATACGCGTACCCCGCTCGCGCCAGCCAAATCGCGTGTAAAACTCCCTGCGCACCCTTGAATACGCGTACCCCGCTCGCGCCAGCGAAATCGTGCTGTAAAACTCCCTGCGCACCCCTGGAATATGCATACCCTCCTCGGCGCAGCCCAATCCCGTTGTAATTCTTCACTCCCGTAGACCCAGATTCATGCAGCAGTGTGGTGAGAAGCCACATGCACCCCCTGCAGCCAGACCACGCCACAGGGGTCAAGCATACATCACACCCCATGCCCTGCAGGCAGCCCATCCACCCTCCCCTTGCCCCGCAGGCAGCCCATCCACCCTGACCATGCCCCGCAGGCAGCCCATCCACCCTCCCCATGCCCAGCAGGCAGCCCATCCACCCTGACCATGCCCTGCAGGCAGCCCATCCACCCTGAGCATGCCCCGCAGGCAGCCCATCCACCCTGACCGTGCCCCCCAGGCAGCCCATTCACCCTCCCAATGCTCTGCAGGCAGCCATTCCACCCTCCCCATGCCCCGCAGGCAGCCCATCAATCCACCCTCCCCATGCCCTGCAGGCAGGCCACATGGCACCATGCACTTGGGAGCCCCGACTCATGCTCCCCCACACCCCCATTGATGCGGCCACGTGCCAGCAGGCCCGACTCATGTCCCCCACCCACCCCACTGACAGGCAACCTGCCAGCAGGCCCTCATTCTCATGTTCCCTCCACCACCCACCATTGACAGGCACCTGCCAGCAGGCCCCGATTCATGTCCCCCACCCACCCCATTGATGGGCACCTGCCAGCAGGCCCCGACTCATTGTCCCCCACCACCCCCCATTGATGGGCACCTGCCAGCAGGCCCTGACTCATGTCCCCCCACCAACCCCCACAATGATGGGCACCTGCAGCAGGCCCCGCCTTATTGTCCCCCCATTGACGGGCACCTTGCCAGTCAGGCCACGACTCATGTCCCCCCACCCACCCATTTGACGGGCACCTGCCAGCAGGCCCCGACTCATGTCCCCCTAAACACCATGTCATAACTATACAGACCCATGGCCCTAATGCCAACCAAATCCCACACCCCCACCCTCCCAGTGCAAAACACCCAATGATCCAACTGCACCCACTCCCTTAGTAAATTACCCATTCCATGATAGTTCTGAAAAGAACCAGCAAGCCCCATCAACAAATGTCCTACAGAGCCACACAGTCGTGCCAATGCTCTCAATGTTAGACATGCACAAATATAAATCATACTACACCACACCAATTAATGTTAGAATTATGAAATGTATTAAAAAAGTAAAACAAATGACAAAATGAAAACACACATGCAAATTGAAGAAATAATTATTGCAATAAGAAAAAGGAAAGTCAAAATCCAAGGAAAAAACAAATCCAAAACATGAAATAATATAATTGCGTCCATACCCAAAGTCCATATAAAAATCATAAATTGAAAAGCATAATAAACAATTAATCCATGTGAACATCTAAAAAAGAATGTATGTACATGTCTGGAACAATTTGCAAACAAAAGTCTGAAGGGTCCATTACCCAATAAGAAAAGGAACTACTAAAACCCTATCTAAAATACAACTATACACAAAAAGTGGGAGCAAAGTCTGTGAACTCCAAATCATAATAAAAATCAAATGAAACCTAAACCTAAATAACTATATACAAAGGCGGCTGCTAGTCCGACGGCTCACTTATTGATGTCCCGGGCCAGGGCATCATTGAACTCCATGTCGATGTTCTGCAGGCGGGCCTGTTCCCTGGCCTCGAGGTCTCGCAGGGATGTAGCCATGGCCTCCTCCAACTCCCTGTGAGTTGCCTTATGGCACTCAGCCCGCTTCAAAGCCTGTTGCATGGAGTTCTCCGCCCTGACCATTGTGAGCCGTGCCCTCTCTGCCCGTCGCCGCTCCGCACCTATTCGCTGGTCCAACCGCTGCCACATGGAAGACACTCCCAATCATGTGTCCTCCTGCCCGCCGGCCGATGCCTGCCCCGATGATGTAGAGGGCCCTGAGGCCACATGCCTCCTACGTCCGAGCCTGCTGCTCCGCCTTTCTGCTGCCTGCCGCCGCCACCATGACTGCCTCCGGGTAGATGGCAACACCTGGGGCCGTCGTGCAGGTGCCCTGCTTGAATGTGCCTGCACATCATCCGTTGCCAGGGGTCCAGTTGCTGGGGTGACCACCTGTGCTGGAGCTCCGACTCCCGCCTGTGGCAGGGATGGGTTCTCCACCAGCCTGGCTGCGTTGGTTGGGGCAGGTCAACAGTGGGCCCTGGTGGCATCTGGGCCGGAAGACGGCATGGAGAACGACTGGTGTATAGTGTGCACAGAGGAGGAGAGGGCCGCAAGACAGAGCGACACATGGAGGAACCCCCAACCATGAGGTCTCCCAACTGGGCCACGTTGGCACACATCTCTTCGTGATGACGTGCGTGGTCCCCCCAGGAAGCACGCACGTCATCACGAATGTCACGTGTGCGCAACGCGACACCAATCAGGATGGACTCAATCCTGTCACGGGTCCCCACGTCCGCAGGTAGAGGAGTGCCAGATGACGTGGACCTCCCCCTACCTGCGGACGGGCCTGGGACGGGGCATCCCTGCTGGTGCATGGTGATGCAGTCACAGTGTCAGGGACAGTGACATGCACAGGCCCCTCCGCGGCGACCTGTGCTGCCTCCTGCCCTGGCTGACTGCACCACTTGCACCAGTGGTACCACCCCCACCAGGCCCCATGTGCAGCTCTGATGCGGCCTCCTCCTCCTCGTACACACCACCAACCTGGATGGCTCTGCACCGTCTTCCGCCATCGCAAGCCCTGTGGGTGCTCACCCGGCCTTCCGCAAGCCGTAGTGGCAGACGCGGCACCAGTCCCCTCGCTCCCAGATGATGGAATTCCTGGGAGGGTGACTGGGCCTTGCGTCGCCGGCCGGTGGAGGCATCCCTGCCGCTTTCCTCCACAGCGCGTCTCCGCCCTCTTCTTCACTCGCCGCTGTGTAAAGGGAGACATTGAACACAAGCATCAGGGTACTGTACAATAGTCCCCTAGACAGAAAGCAATAGCACATGAGTGGCACTGTCAAACGTCACTTCCATCATGTCCCTCCACAACACATGGGTCAGTGCAGGCAACACACATGCAGAAACAGGCATGGCACATGCAACAAACATTTGCATCCATGTCCAAGGCACCGTAGAAACATCCAATGGTGGTCTGAAACTCACATGCATCATGGGACATGCTGATCACATGCACACACATCACCGGAGGGTCATGCATCTGGCCCGTATACCCCCAGACACAGTGGATACAAGGATGACTAGGCTGTATCAGTGAATCAACACATCGTCACGGACATGTGTCATGCATCCATGGCGTTTACCAGTCACTCACACACTACTCAGACACACAGACATGTACACCATGCATGTCCATAACAGCAGCACCCATCTCTCACACCCCAAACATGTCCAAGTACAGACACAGGCATGCATACATGTGTGCATTCCGCATGCTTCTCTGCATGATGCATTGTAACACATACACCATCCATGTGGGTCACGCCTGACTGGACTCACATGCAGCACCATCATGTCCCTGCACACACACATCCATACATGACCCGTGTCACACATACAGCCAAGTAGCTAACTACCACCACACTGCAACATGCACTGTTTTAAACGGGAATGCATGGGCACTACCGCTCGACTCCAGACGGGCCTGCATCCTGAGGATCTGGTGGTGAAGCACTGGGCAAATGCACTCCAGGACCCTCATCTGCTGGGTGGTAAGGTGCACCCACTGCATCCGCTGCATCCAAGAGGCACCGGGCCTTCTTGAGGGTCCTGGACTTGTAGTCCTCCCAGCGCTTCTGGACCGGTTTGATGTCGCGGGGTGCCACCCTTTCGCGTTGATGGCACCCACTATGTCCTTCCAGATCCTCTTCCATCCTTCCTTGTCGGCGCGCGATGGTGTGAAGAGGGCATCATAATTCCCCGGCACTTGGTCCACCAGGATGCCAACTTCCTTTTCACTGAAGCTGGCAGCCCTCTGCCTCTCTGCTGAGGGGTTGTCACTGGTGCCGGATGGTATTGCGTTGGACATGGCAACCCCCGAGGCAGGTGTGGGTGGGCAACTGGGTCCTGGGGCTGGGCTCTGGAGCGATGGAACACCAGTTGGGATTCTTCTGTTCCAGCAGGGGTGGTCACAGCAACTGGACTCCTGCAGATGGCTGATGTGCAGGCACCAAATGGCAGGGCACTGTTGGCAGCAGGCAGGCAGGCAGCAGCAGATAGCTTGTAGGAGGCGCTGCAGGGCTCTGGGGGGCAGGAAAATGGCCTTCTGGGCAGGAGCATGGTCTTCCGTGTGTTGTGGCGTGGCCAGCTTGATGCAGAGTGAATTGGCACGTGAAAAAACAGCACGTCAGCGTGTAATTCGAGGACAGGGCCTTAGCGCGTAAGCGCGTAAGTGACATAACGAGCACTGGCGTTTTCTGCTGCACTTGTTAATGTCCGTGCGGGTCTGCAGCATGCTGTACGTGCGTTCAGTGGAGACCGACACGTGTGTTTTTCCTACTTTGGGGTTCACGCGTGATTACTTCGCAGCGGTTACAGTGCCTATGCGTATTTCTTTTCCACGCAAGGCAGACGGTGAGTCGCGCACGCTATTGCACGCTATTTTTCCCACTGCGGGTGCCCCTGTTTGTCGCGTACCCCATTTATTGAGGTCATAGTAGCCCACGTGTTAATCGTGTACGCTTTTGTGTGTTCCTGTGTGCCACAGCGTACTGCGTGAGTTTTATTTACACACACGTGGGCTACAGGGGTTGCGTATACATTTTTCTTGTATTTTTGGGGTGCCTGAGCATTGCGTGACCACCATTTATCCACAGGGTCCACAGGCAGCCTTGCAGGAGCAGAGGGGTGCATCTACCATCACGTACCCTGCCCCCTTCACCCCAATTGACCTGGAAAATTGTTCAGTGCACCTCCCATTGGCATTAGTACATCTGTGCCATGGTTGGGAGGCCACCAAAGATTAAGGGGGGCTCAGCTGGGCATCCTGCCAGTGTTGGGAGTGGTCGGGCACGTGGCCGGGGTGACCAGGGAGTACGTGGAGTCCAGGGTGGCCAGGGTGGCTGTAGAGCGGGAAGAGGCAGGGGTGCACCACAGGGGCAGGATGTCCAGCCACATGCTGGTGCAGCCATGCCACCACCCCCTGTGGCTCCAGGTGATGCTGCTGTTGCATCCGACCCTGGCACCCTTGCGACCCGACAGTAAGTAACATGTGCTGACACAGGCCCACCGGTAGTGGTAGCTGCAGGTGCAGCTGTGGCGACCACCACACAGCCCGCCACCCGCCAGGGTTACTCGTAATATGGCGGTACGGTATGGACGGTGCCAGTGACGTACCGGCACCGTCTATGGCGTACCGCCATACTCATAATGACCCCCTTTGTATGTGTGGGAGATTTTTGCCAAGTGAGTTTATCAGGTTCCATGTCAGGTGTGAATGTCTCATGCCTGTTTACATTTCTCACGTTGCACTTAATGACGATAGTGTCATGTGTTGTGCATTTGGTTGGCTGTTTAGCTGTTGCATGCCATGGCATGGCATGGAGGACAGGGGTCATGGGGGTTGGGAGGGTTTGGGTGACATACCAGTGATTTACATGGCCTGTTTTGCAGGGGGGTGGTGGGATATGCACCTTGCATGTGTTCCTTTTGGTCACACCAGATTGGTTATGTTTAAGTAGCTAGGGATGCACACAATATAGCACTTCAGTGAAAACATTCTCAGGGTGGTAAGGTTGTGACAGTTGACTGTCTCTTTGTCATCATCGATTGTCACCTGGTATGTGCCAGGCCTGTGTGCACTCCGCAGGGGTGGGAGTTTAGGTGAAAAATGTGGCCACAAGCTGGGTCCGGGCTGCCTCACCACGTACCCTTTCCCCTCCCATGAGCAGCGCCTGTGCATGTGGTTGGGGATGTTGGGGCACCACCATGTTGGCCAGTACGCTCCGCCGTGTTATGAAATTGTGCAGGGCACATGATGCCACAATGATCCTGCACACTACTGGGGGTGCATATAGTAGTTGGCCACCAGAGCGGTCAAGGGAGCGTAAGCGTGACTTTAGCACTCCGAATGTGCGCTCCACTATGGCCCTGGTTGCAATATGGGCTGCGTTGTATCTTACCTGGGGTGGTGTGGTGGGGTTCCGTATTGGCGTCATCATGCGGGTGGTCAGAGGGTAGGCAATGTCCCCTGGGGAGGTGTTGATGGTTTTCATTAGTTGGGTTTGTGTATTTTGTCTGTGTGTGACATGCATGCACGTGCACAGGCATTTGTACTCACCTATGAGCCATGTGTCGCCATGCTTCCCAGCTTCCAGGGCCCGGATCAGGGCAGACATTCTATACATGAAACTGTCATGGGTGGACGCTGGATAGTTTGCATAGACAGAGGTGATGATTCCCTTGACATCGCATGCAACCTGCACGTTGATGGAATGCCAGTGCTTGCGGTTGCGGTAGATGTTTTCAGTGGCCCTAGGTGGACGTAGGGCCACATTGGTGTAATCTATGGCACTGAGGACTTTGGGGAAGTGTGCCACCCTGTAGAAGTCCTGGACCACGGCCTGCCTTTCTGCGGGTGTTTTGGGCATGTATATGTGCCTGCGGACTGAGGGGCGCACATTGATGATTGCCAACACCTGGTGTAGGCAACGTGACTGCGTGGGCTGTGAGACGCCCTCCACTATGGCAGTTGTCCGCTGAAATGACCCAGTGGCCAAAAAATGCAGTACATTGAGCACCTTCTCCAAGAGGCTCAATGCTTGGGAGCACAGGGTGGGTGATGTGAGTTCATCCTCCCACTCAGTGACCAGGTCTAGGATGATATTTGGTGGATACCTATACCTGCCATAGACCTGGTCATCAGGCATCCCAAAAATTCTGGTCCTGGTCAAAATATGCAGGGCCTGGCTATTCTCCTCCTCCTGCGGTGTCCCACGATCACTGCTGCGAGGAATGGGACATTCATCGTAGCTGTATATGCTTGTTTGTTGTTTGCGCGCACTTTTATACTGCGCGGGGGCGCTTCCGCTTGCTTTCGTGTGGCGGACGTATTTGTGCGTGTGCATGTGTTTTGACTTGTGCAGGTTTTTCCTATTCGATTCCATGAATACGTGTTGTTCACTAGCGTGTGGGCATTGCGTGTGTTTCCCAGCAGTACTTCCCACGTTACGCCTACATGTTCACGCGTTGCTCCCCATTCACCGTGTTCCATCCCCTTTTTAGGTGTTTGCGCGAGAAGTTGTGCGCTTTCCCTGTTCCTGTCGCACATGCGTTTGGAAAGTCGTAGTGACGTGTAAGGTAAGCACGGATTTGGCATACATCCCGGGAAAAACACACGCAGGGCCTTCCAGGAATCGCACGCGTGCGCTAGCTTTTTCACGCTTGCACCACACATTTCGGCGCACATTTATTCCATGAATTACTCCAGTGACCGTCCATTGTAAGGAACCCAGATTCTCATTTACAATACACATCATATTACGCTTTAATGTGCACATTTTTGCAAACAATTAAAAGTGAAAGTTGAGTCATATGGCCCAAGTCAACTTATCGTATTCTAAGTAGTTTTCAAGCAGAGATAAAACAGGCAAAAGGCAGCAGCAAAGTTGGATGGCACTTGATTATATCAGTCAAAGTAAAGAATTTTAGTCAATCTCGCAAACAGCCATTGAAGCAGGTGCACAGTCCTCTAAAACACTAAACGCTGTATTGAACTTATGCAATAGAACAGCACAGGTGTGCCAGGAACAATAATAGCAGCACATTTTTGCCCCCAAAAAAATTATATATATATATATGCATAGCTGTCATTGGAACATCCAAATGAGCAAAAGGCCATGTTAGCAATTGACTCGTTATCTAGGCGCACAAGTGTGCAAATAGCAATAATAGCAGCTTGTATTTAGGGGATACAAAAAAGCATTAAAACAACAAATGCTCCATACATCATACACCAATAAATAACATTAAAACTGAATACATTTTAAATAGTCAAGAATATTTAAAAACATATATAAAAACATATATTGATATTCAATAAAGGCAATTTTTGCTGAAAAAAGATCATTTATTGATCATTTATTGAGCAATGTCTTCTTTAAAAATGCTATAGTGTCCAAGAAACATACAATCATATTCACAATCCTATTCATAAGTGTATGGCGTAGAAAATCACTTTTTCCTATGTTTATTATATAATGGCCAAAACAATAGGAAGCAAGCAATTGGGGATGCAAAAGAAGGCTAGGCATAAAATGGGCCAACGCCCATTCTTCTAAAGCTGCTATAATTTTGTAACTATTTGCATTAAAACAGGCAGAATTTTGATTCCTTAAATACAGAAAACCACCAAGGTCAGTTGGAATAGGTTTACGAAACGATAGCCACTTCTACTGCACACTCTACTTTGGTTCCTAACCCCCCCCCAAGAATCATTTTATGGAACTTGAATTCCTGATTTCTATTAATGCGATTCAAGCGTCAGAAAGGAAGGATTTTATATCTGTATCTAAAAAAGTAGAATCATGAGTGAACTTTTTGGGAGACACAACGCGTTTCTAAAAAAGCTCTTTTTGCCCAATTCAATAGATCTGATTGCTGTGTGTCCCCCTAGATCTGCCCGGTATAGGGCGGTTGCATGAGCCCGAGTTTTGTATTCCACAAGCGTCTTGGCAAAAACGTCTACCACCATTGTTAGTTAGAAAAGCCATTGTGGCACCTGATCTTTGCCTCAAAACACAACCACTGTGCTCCACCTGGTGGCTCCAGGAGCCAATAGCTGACAATCTGACTCCTACGTAATCAAATTGTTCCACTTGGCAAATTTCAACTCCCTCATATTTAAAAGGCATCCTATCTTTCGGGACCTGTGGCGCACCATGGCAACAGGGATCTATGTCTTTACGTCTTCTGCATTCACTTCCCCATCCATTTGTGTTGTTGCATAAATCCCTTCATACTTTTACTTTTCACTTTTTATGCATTCACTTCGTCATTACAGGGGCAACCCTCTGTAACACCTCTTCTTTTCTCACCCATATTCTTCTGCATAACACCCCCTTTGAGCCCCAACCCTTACGTTACAGCTAACGTTACAGCTAACCTTACCCTATCCATTGCCACCTTGACAATGTAAATATGAAAATTAAGTAATGGTAAGAAGAAGTAAATGCACAAAGAAGTAAACGTCTGACGAAGTGAATGTAGAAAAAGTAAATGCACGAAGAAGTAAATGCACAAAGAAGTAAATGCAAAAGAAGTAAATGTCTGACAAAGTGAATGCAGAAGAAGTAAGAGTAGAAGATATTTTTTAGGCAAAGTAAAGGGGGAACAACAGCCAGAGTCTTAGTCAAGTTTACTTCCCATCCAATGCCCAATCATCACAGACCATTTTGAAGCCGGGGGGTCCTTAAATCAGTAACATGTCCTGCATGGATGGGATGCAGAATAACTCTTACATCTATTAATAAGACCGACTCAGGAAGTTGGCAAAAAGTCTCCTCCGACTGTTTTATTATCAGTTGCCTAAAACAGGGAGTTACAACGGACATCAACGGACGTTCGCTTAAGTTCTCTCAAAGCATTTAATAAAAAATTACATTTATATAGCAAATATTTGACATACGTGATGTCATACTACGTGGCAAACAAGAAAAACCTATAGGGGTTGTGATATGCTCAAAGGAAACATCTAAGTATACTTTCTATATAGGAACGGTTGTGATTAGGTCACCACTAGTGCAAGTCATGTTCAACATTTATTAAATACACAGTATACGATTGGATCTCAAACTATAAGGCCCTTCATTACATGGCCCTCTACAATTGGTTGGCACGCTTGTGCCAGTCTGGAACATTCGGCTCACTAGCAGCACGTAAGCTGGTACCCCAGGTGCCAGTGGGTGGACTTTTACCATGTCTTCCCACCCAACTAGCCCAACATCTCTCATTGCTCATGCCTTCTGCGATTCAGATTGTCTTTGAACTCGGCTTGGCCAAGTATCCTTGCTCCTGGGAATTTAAGGGAGTATAGACACACTCTTATCAGAGTTCTGGTCTGCACCCCCAACTCCTATTTCCATCCTTGGCTCACGTGACTGGAGACTGTATTTCGGCCTGTTTTGCAGCATTTCGTTATCTTCATATTATAAACTTGGCCACTCATGGTGTTATCTCTTTGCACCTTGACACGAGACAATTCATCATCTCATGGTTCCTGTTCTTTACAGATAGTTAGCAAGTTCTTGGCTACTTCATCCTCTGACACCAGGCCAGACAGCTTCTCCAGGCCTTTACATGCTCATAGCTTCATATTGCTGCGACACAGCTTTCCGATTCTTCCTTCTCTGTGGGTCTGAATTACTAAATATGTAACGCTGACGTCTAGAATTCTATATAATGGTGGCACCGCCTGCAAGCTATCCACTACGTATAACTAGACTTTAAGATTACTTAGTCTGCTTGCGTTACTGCATCTGTACAGTTATAAAATGGCTTGCATTTTCTGCAGTGCTCTTCACATGTGCAATCTTCATTCCGCATATGAAAGTTTACTCAATCCTGTCATCATATTCCATAAAGTCTATCCATACTTTCCTTCAGCCACTCTTCTCAGTGCATCATGCTCGCTTCTTGTGATGTCACCACTTCTCTTTCTCTCATCTTCATATTCCTTCAGGGATTTCTTCCAGGAGATTGTCAATTCTTCGGAGGTACATCAGATAGGGTTTTCTCAATGGATACCTTTTCTCGAAGGATCTCCGTGGAATACGCACCCTCACTGGTATTGTGCATGTTGCGATCTCTGGCTTCCAGCATATAGGAAGGATGGGGGCGGGACTTCCTACAGAGGCATTCAGCTGCTCCTCTATAATTTGCAAGGCCTTCATTTGGCTATGTATCCCGATTGGCCTCTAAGAAATAAAAACCACATCATTAGTGTATAGCTGAATACCTACTGTGTTGTCACCCAATCTTGGAGCATCACAAGCAAGAGTTGGTATTAAATCAGGCAAAAATTGATGTGTAATAAAAACAAAAGTGGGGCAAGTATGCATCCCTGTCTTACACCACATTTACATTAAAATAATCAGTGCCCTGCACCCCGCCTTTCCAAATCTTACTATGGCCAAATGTTAATTATAAAACACTAAATAGCTGTCAAAGGTTATTCAGGAATGTTCAAATAGCCCATACATTCATCTGGGCGCAATATTTCTGCATTAGGGAAAATATAAGAAAACAGTCTTGAATGTTTTCCTTATTTTTCCTCAATCCTCCCTGTAATTCTGAGAGTACCCTATTTTTCATAGCCCACTCCTGCAAACATGCTAATAGGATTTACCCATAGGTTTTTGCTGAGCAGTCAATCAGAAAGTGTCTCTGTTCCCCTTTTTTAAAGTCAGGACTATCTCTACAGACAACCAACTCTTAGGAACGTGTACCACAGCTGTTAATAACATTTTTTAAAAGCTGTTAAAAATGGAATCTAAACAAAAGGATAATTTAATTAAAGATCTACTGGATGTTTTCCAGTGCCAGGAGCCGTCCCTGCTTTCTGGGTGATCAAAGCACTGTTCACTTTGACTTTTGTGTAGACTAATTCAGAAACTGTCGTATCCTCCCTGTCCGCAACAATTCTCCGCAACCACATATGGCCCATTATACATGTGCTCCATGAGACAATGGACCACAACTCAGCAGAGTCCTGCAAGGGCTTGTTCCCATAGTTCCTCTTACCTGTGAGGGATATGGTTGTCAATTTTGTCTGGAACATCTAATGCCAGAACCGACCACATCAGGATTTTTATATGGCGCGGACTATGGATTTGCGTTATTTCCTAAGGGATAAGCTGACACTGCACTGGTTAAACAGATGATAAGAGTTTGCCCAAACACGTTTTTATGCAAAATAATATTTCATCCTGCTGGAGAGAGGGATCACAAATCTCTCCCTAGAAGACCGTGAACCACACCAGAATCCACTAGATAACATCAATAATAAAACACACATTGTTTGGCGGCTCTCTCTCTGTCCCCTAACGGATATGATATCATTGCTTATATTTGCACAACATCCTTTTATGTGGCGGATTCCAGGCATAACCTTACTAGTTGGGATATTCCTAAAACCAGTGTATGAAAAACGTATTTGGCTTTTACTGTTTACAGCTGGTCTTGTGGGTGTCTCCTTAATATTCCTTTTTGATATTGCACTCCTTAATTCAGAATTTCGAAAATTATACTTTACACATGATGTCGCAATTTCTCGGAGTTGTTGATATAAAGCCTATACTGTGAAATTGCATTAAATCAAGAAATAACTCTGTGACTCTGCGCCAATTTCTTTCAAATCAAAAAATGTTTTTGTTTCCTCAATACGCCCTCTATAAGGTCGAACACATAAGGTCAAACAGGGCGATTTGGATTTTTTGACCTTATGTGTTCGACCCTATAGAGGGCGTATTGAGCAAACAAAACATTTTTTTGATTTAATAAAAATCAGATCATTTTTTGAAAGAAATTGGCGCAGAGTCACAGAGTTATTTCTTGATTTAATGCTATTCCCAAGACCCCTTTGCAACTTTTGGAACATCCATCATGCAAAAGGTCCTGCTTGAGGTCATCTCATGGGTTCTGATTTAAAATGTTGGTGATTGCTTACGGTGCCCCGGTGCATACTGTACTGAGTGACCGGTGCCAAAAAGAGCTGGTACTGAATGAGACGTAACCAGGTGGGACCCCTGAGGTGCTATTGATACTTCAATATTCATGGAGGAGCAGAATACTTCGACTTGTGGGGTTTTCCTCACTAGGGCCTCTTTACTGTTCCAGGTAGATGCAGAGGGATGGTCATGACCTATAAGGTGAATTTGAACTTTAAAGACTCTTCAACCTTCCACAAAGAGAAGACTAGGTAACGAAAATGGGCAATGACGTTGAAAAGCTTTCTTAAATCTTTGCACCTACCTGACACCCTTAACCTTAGAGGGTACAAAATGGACATAAGCAGCCAGAAAAATCTGTCTTCTGCACTTGAGCAGAAACATCATTGACCATAGGCACGTTGTTAAGGCAAAGAGCAGATCCAATGAAAGTGGTGATCGGTTATAACAATTCAACACTTCAAGCCCTTCTGCAAAACATACCAGAGCATTGTCCTCTCGATCAATGAGAACTACTGTTTCCTCGCCTGCGTGATGGTGGCATGCACATAGTTCTAATTCCTTAACCCTGCCATGGATTTCAAGAGGCAAGAGAACATGGGTCCCCTCCTGATAACAAGGACGTGGAATCTTGAAGGCAGACAAATGATCAAGCCCCCCTGATGTATCTTCAATGGTGTGGCCATAGAGCGGGTGCAAAACAGCTGCTAGCCAGTAAATATAGAGGGGGGGGAGACCAGAAATCATTATATCCTCTTTTTCATTAGAGCAAGAGTTCAATGCTGAATTGTTTGTGGAATCAAGAATTTTTATACCCACCAAAAAGGGTCTGTGTCGCTGAAAAAACAGCATTAGCGACTGTTCTTGAAGGTCAAGTGATTGCTGATTCTTTTAGATAGGGTCGCTATGCCTGATTAGATGGGGCCGTTCTTTTGCCCACAGTGCTACATGTAGGAGTATAGTGTGCACTCTCAGTGGGGAGCTCCCTATGTAAAAATGAACATGTGCACAACATACTCAACTGCTAAAATTATCTCAACTTTACTTATAATGCTCTAACAATTTCACCCCTCTGCATACACCTCTCAAACTATAACCAAAGCACAACCACAAGCCTACAAACTCAACAATCCGCACAAACTTCACTACACTGCAACAACAAAACAAACCACAAATAGACTCGCACAACAGTACACAACGACTACCGACCGGAAAACACCCCAAGTCCAGCCAACGGAGTTACCGGGTTGAGACTGCCAACAGCACATCACTGCACTCTTGCACTTCTCCAGCTCATTCCCACTAACACCCTTACCTTTTTTTTTGAGCCGCCTAGAGCACCAGGGGACCACTCCGGTGATGATAGTGCGTGGTACAAATATCCTTTAACATTAACATTAACACTGTATTGGAAGACACGTCTTCCATTGTTACAAAACCCTGTAACACTAAAGAATTAGCGGAGAGCAGAGCAAACAAAGGGCAAACATAAAGTACCCAAGAGCGCCATACCCAAAACAAGTGCCAAAGTCACAAAGCTAAAAGTACAATACAGGCTTTACTAACCACCTTGCTTCTGTGGCTATATCCGTGGATGCATCAGCCTACTGCGCATACCACGCCACGCTGTGTAAATTGAAACCTTGCGTGTTACCACAGGAGAGGCATCTTTCCGTCCGGCCTCTGGCACCAGGAGAGGTTAACAGACCACGCAGACTTCCTCCTTCATCCATGTCAGGATGGCTGAATACCGCACTTACAGCAGGCTTGGCCACGGGCGTGGCCAGTGCACTGGGAGTGGCCTTTTTCACTTAGGACTCTGGCTCCAAGAGGTACGGTCAAGGGGACCATGATCAGTCCCTCCTCCTTCTACGTCGGACAGTCAAATGCCACAATTTATAGTTTCATGCATGACTTCTTGGTGCTTCTCTATAGAGTCAAGCAGCAATTGACATGTGGCCAACTGGCTCCTTAGAATTTGAGCACTGGAATGTGTATCAACAAATAAGGATGGCCCAATGTTTTTCAGGGGACGGCAGGTTGTGTTACAATTTGCAATGGCTTGATGATCTTTGGTGGGCATCTAAAAAGCAGGAGTAGTGCGATATGGTGAGAGATTCGATCGTCGGGGAAGAATACTTGAAATTATGTGCTGGTAAACAGCAGTGCCAGGGTTAATGCCCATGGGATTAAAAGCATGGTAGGTTCTATAAAGACACCCAGTTGAACAGGAACCCAATGCTGCACTTTCCACAAAGGAGAAAGTCACATATAGGTACATATTCTCCACTCTGGGTGCTAAATAGTCCTAGATTCTTAGTGCAGCGGAGATATAAGATTCTTCCAGCGGGTTACTCTTCTGTATCTCAGGCACGTTGAGAGAAGGTTTTCCCACCTTCTGAGAACCCTGTGTGTTCACCTCTATGGAAGGAGATTTTGAACGGTGGATAACGCCAACAAGAACTGACACAGTGGGGGTTACTGCCCCATTTACATAGGAAACGTAGAAGTGGATTGGTGGTTTGCAGCCTTCTCACCATAGTCCCATGTGGGCGACTTCCTACACAAGGGTCCACCCTCCTCTGCAGCAAATCCCAGAGGCTCCAGTTCTCAGGAGAGTCCCTGCAGGATAGAGCAAAGCATGCAGGGAGTTCCTAAAACGAGGAAACCCATTGCTCCTTTATTAGAGCCGCCATGTTGGCTTAGCTCAGCCCATCTCCTGAGCTCCTAGCTGCAATCCTGTTCCCTTGCCTTATCATCCCGCTGATGAGGAGGCTCCAGTAGTCTGGTTCTGGTTTCAGCCCAACCTTAGGAAGAAGCCTTCCCGCCATGCAGGGAGAGGGTTCGGGGCGGGGGGGTGAAAGTCTAGCTTGAGACAGGACCGAAGCACTAGGCCATCTGGCTTCCCTAGCAACAGTTACTTTCATCTAAGTAGCCATCTAGAGTGAGGTAAGTTTGGTAACTTACTTAAATATGAATGACATCAGAATTGGCTATAAGTTTTATTCTCCACACTACACAATATTCTCCTTCGCCAGATATAGATCTATAAGAAGAACTCCTTAGTGTCAAGTTTAAAGCAGGCGAAGAGCAAGGGCCTCATTACATGGTAGGACGGTAGCCATGGCGCTTTTAGCGCCATGGCTACCCCCTTACCGCATTCCGGGTCCGTGTTCCTGGAATAGGAACTTACCGGATCATTCCGACCTTGGAGGACCCAGTAAGTCCCCATTCCGGGAACCATTCCCAATTCCCATTTGAGCCCCCATAGGGCTCAATGGGAATGGGATGGAGCTAATGACGGTACCGCAATTTGCGGTACTGTTATTAGCTCTGAGGTCCCTTAACGTGTCCCTTCCATAATGCCTGGTAAAACCAGGCGTTAAGGAAGGGACCCACTAAGGGACCTCGTAGTAGGGCGGTAAGGGATTACCGGCACCGGTGCCCTTACCGGTGCCGGTAATCCCTTACCGCCTACCGTGTAATGAGGTCCCAGGTCTGAAAGATCATTTGAAAGCCAATGCTGTTTCTCGTGGGGTTTCTTGAATTGAAATTGCTACCAGGCAAATGTAAGCCGTGGCCTACTTTCGTAATTAATAACACACTTTCCCTCAAATCTACGTATTAGTAGTAATAAATAGAGTTAGAGTTTAGAATAGGCCTCTAGGTGAAACTAACCCATCTGCCTAATGCCTGAGAAGCATGGGAAGCTGCTGTGCACGTTCTGCATGTGCATATTAGTAACAGCATGCATCTTCTATATCTGAAAGGGGACACGTTCACAGTGCTGCTGATGTATATTTGGAGTGAGTGTAGCAGAAGTATACATCCATCTATTATATGAATGCAACTGATTATGCTACATACTCAATGAGACTGAACCCGCGAGGTGTAACCACTCACACCTCTGAGCGTGTTTTGAGAGTGAGTCTGTTTTAGCATATCTTTAATGCAGAATCCATTCACTTGAGCTCCTGTAATTTGAAAAACCCTAGTGGATTCCCCTAGCTTATGGAAGTCTGACACACCCAGATGCTTACTCTGTTACAAGGGATTGCTGTCAAATGCCCAAGTACTCACATCATTAGCCAAGTATTATGAAGTTTGATGACTTGGCTCCAGCGACCTGGAACGCCCTCCCTTTGGCTCTAAAAGAGATCACGTCGCTGGTTGATTTCAAAATGAAGTTGAAAACCTTTCTCTTTACTTCTCCCTGGTTCCAGCTCTTGCCCTGTCTGACGCTGTTTAAACTGTTTTTGTGATGTGTCTCTCTCATTGTCCTTTATGCGCACCTTGAGGCCTCGGGGCGATTTGTCGCAGTATTGCGAATTAAAATAAATAAATAATAAGTTGGGGATGGGGTGAAAAAATGCTTTTGTGGCCAATAACGTGCTTTATTACCCAGAGGTTTCTAAGCGCGGATCCAGGGATCAAACGTGTGTTGCTCTGCATCATATTGCTTCCAAGGTGAGCGTGTTGCCTCTGAGCTATCCTCCCGAGACATAAATAACCCCCCCCTGCTTTTTCCATTTTCCATTCTGCCAGATACTGGAACCCCTTTCCTTTTTTGTGCTCCGAAGTGAGACATTTTGCATTTATGGCATTATATAAATCACCAATAAAACATAATTGTTAGAAGTTAAGGTCTGCTCTATAATAGAGTCTTTTCTCAAATTAATGAATTAATCTTTAATCAGGCACTTAATGCCAGATACAAGTCTCTAAGTGCGGACTGGGATTCGAACCTGTGTTGCTCTGCATTGTCTTGTTTCAAGACAAACACGTTGCCCCTTGAGCTACCCTCCCGGTATCAACTGTGCTTTTAAGACCGAAGATGATGATTCTTATTATTAGTTTTTTTTAATACTGCATCAGCTCACCACCATAAAGAAGGTCTAGTATTGACCGCTGCCATGCATTTATGGTAACTCTATTTCAGGCATGATATTTGGATATGGTACGGCATGGCTGTATGGAAGCGCTACACAATGGGCCTCATTACGAGTTTGGAGGTAGCCATGCCGTTTTTAGTGGCATGGCTACCCCCAAACTCGGGTCTGGGTCCCGCAAAAGGGAATTACTGGGCCATTCCAACCTTGGAGGGCCCGGTAATTCCCTTTCGCGGGACCCGGTACGCCCCCATTCCCATTGAGCCCCCATAGGGCCCCCATAGGGCTCAATGGGAATGGGGAGGATGCTAACAATGGGCCCGTTAACGACGGCATCCTGTACTGCTAGCGGGTCCCGCTCTGCACGTCTTGTCTGGCCAGGCGTCCAGAGCGGGACCCGCTGCAGAACCCGTAATGTGGTAGCCCAGTATGAACGGTGCCGGTCCCTTACTGGCACCGTTCATTCCGTGGCCGTCACACTCCTAATGAGGCCCAATGTATGCAATTTTGGTGGCTATATCACGGAAGTCTATAAAAAGTTTCTATTTGTGACTATTGATCCACTCAGTCCAATATTAAAATGCATGTAAAACCTAATGACCCCACTATTATGATTTTATAAGGTTATATGTACATACGTTTATATGAATTTTTACTTGCGTATTTTAACGTAGACACGCACTTTTTGATTATGAAGTGTATGTAACGTGCAATTGCGAATTGTATGCTTTGATGGAAAAAAGTATCTCTGAAGTACAGCAATTTGAAATTAATCGACATATATTGCCATCATAAATCAGCCATTACATGCACATTCCTAACTACTCAAGCCATTTCTTGGTATTTGTTATCAAAAGTCAACATCATTGCCAGGGACTGCCATCAACCGAGCAAGTACTCACAACGATTGTGAGCTTAAGGTAGGAAGTGTACGAATGACTTCTTGTTGGCAGCATATTCTGCCAGGGCACCTTCGCAGTCCCTATGCTCTCCCCATCGTCCCAAGCTGTCAGCATCGTTGTACTCTGCACAGCATCCTTACTCTGCACATCATCCTTACTGTGCACAGCATCCTTACTGTGCACAGCATCCTTGCTCTGCACATCATCCTTACTGTGCACAGTATCCTAACTCTGCACCACATCCTTACTCTGCACAGCATCCTTACTCTGCACAGCATCCTTACTCTGCACATCATCCTTACTCTGCACATCATCCTTACTGTGCACAGCATCCTTACTCTGCACAGCATCCTTACGCTGCACTGCATCCTTACTCTGCACTGCATCCTTACTCTGCACAGCATCCTTAATCTGTACATCATCCTTACTCTGCACATCATCCTTACTGTGCACAACATCCTTACTCTGCACAGCATCCTTAGCCTGCACTGCATCCTTACTCTGTACTGCATCCTTACTCTGCACAGCATCCTTAATCTGTACATCATCCTTACTCTGCACATCATCCTTACTGTGCACAGCATCCTTACTCTGCACAGCATCCTTACCCTGCACTGCATCCTACTCTGCACTCCTTGAGTTCGTTGGCCTTTGCCTGCTACTCGGTACATGACAGCAGATGGCAATCAGGGATTAACCCACCAATCACCTAAAACGAACACTTCTGCATATTGTGAACTGCTGCACCTGTGCTGTTTTGAAGACTTGTAATTAAATAAAGTGTTAACATATGGTCAACGGTATTTGAAACTGTGACCTACATGTGTATGGTTTCGAAAGCAGTTATTTTAACCAACCTAGCTGGTTCCACAGCTAGGCTGAACCCCAAGAACCGCATGGCCATTAGCAATGTCTCCATCAAAGCTCTGCCCATCCATTGTCTCTTGCCGAGAGGTCGGGCCCCTCAGTGCCGCACATGCCAACATCTTTCACCACTAATATGTTTGAAATGCACTTAAGAGACTAATTGAGCTACGAGGTAAAGAGGCGACATGATTTCAGGTCCCGCAAGAGTGGTTGGCCTCCAGACACAGACAGGCCTTAGATTGTTGTTTCGTTTAGTTTATTTACTTATCTCTCGCACCTAACCCAGGGGTATCTGGGCGCTCCTAATCAGATACATGGTATGTTACAGGACACAATACAGATGAGAAATGTTCAAGGTTACAATATCAGGCAGGTTCCATAATTACAATAGGATTAAGGTACACTTGAAAGCAGAATTTACAAAGTTACAATATCAGGCTAGTACCATGATGACAAGCAAAAAAATATTGCAATTTGTATTATTATTTTGTATTGAAATCAGAAGTCAGTACGAAAACCGTCGGAGCATAACTGCCTCTAGATGCTATTCCTGGGGCGGCCAAGGGGTGGGGGACGAGAAGCAGGGACATGAAGAGAAAGGGCAAAGACCGGACAACCGGTGCCGAAGCAAATCTGATCTGTTATCAACAGCTTTAAAGGGATAGTCTAGTAAAAAAACATATTTTTAAAATAGATGGGCAACATTAAAAAAATAATACTAGCACTTTTTTTTTAAACTTCCTTTGTAAAATTTTGAGCTATTGAAGCTCAAAATTCGCAAAAGCAAGCACATGGGCGCAACCATTTTGTGAAATGGATGCCTGCCTGTGCAGGCTTTTGCTTTTGCGGCACTAATGAAGGAAAAGCCAGCCAGCTGTAGTAAACAAAAGCTACCGCTGGGTGGCTTTTCCTTCATTGGTGCTGTACGCGGAGGACGGGGACTGGAGACCAGAGCAGGAAACCTGCAGCTGAATCTCGGTAAGTGCTATTTATTTTTTTAAAAAAATAAGCACTAGCTGAAGCTTTTTTTCTAAGTTTTCCGGGCTGGAGGAGCCCAGAAAACTTAGAAATAAAACCGCAGCTTTAAAAACGTTGTATTTATGTTTGCGGTCGCTTTTGAAGCAAACATAAATACAACGTTGTGATTGAAAACGCTGCGGTTTTTCTTTCCAAGTTTCTCAGGCTCCTCTGGTTTGGAGGAGCATGAGAAACTCGGAAAGAAAAACCGCAGCATTTTCAAACAAAACCGTGTTGTGTTTCTGCCTGCTGTGGCTATCACTTTGGGTCTCCGGTGCTCCCGGAGACCCAAAGTGAAAGCCAGGCAGGGGCACACTAGGGCCACCTTGCAGATAGCCTCAGAGCTCTGGCACCACTACAGGGGTGAAGTGGTTCAGTATGAAATCTTTGCAATACAATATAATTTACGTTTATTAAGGAGCACAAACAGCATAGGGCGTTTTCTATGGTACAAAACATGTTGCCATCCAACTTGCCAACAAGAAGAGTGAAGACCTTGGGCTTCCATATTACTCAGAGATCTCTGTTGTGGAAATTTAACCTCCTAAGGGCCTAATTCATGGAACTTTTAGTGCGGTGCAAACCGACTCTGCACTGCCAACAAACACCCTGATTCAGAGTGGCGCAAAGTGTATTTTTGCAGTGCAAAGTGATTTTGCACTGCAAAGGTACTCTTTTCGCTGTGACTTTGGCTCATTTAGCGCAGTGCAAAGAATACTTTTGCATTGCAAAGTGACTTTGCACTGCAGAAATACGCGTTGCACGGCTCTGTGAATTAGGGTGTTTGTTGCAGTGAAAAGCCACTGTACACTGCGCTAAAAGTATTTATTTAATCAAAAAAGAAGGGACATGTCCATATTACTTTAACACAACATGTTACCCACAACAATCTGAAACCTGCTCACATAGCCTATTCACCAAATAAAGGCTATGTCAAGTCTAATGAATGACATGTGTCCAATGTTTAAAATATCATATTTAATTCATTTGCTAAACAGCACAAGTATCAAAAAACATTTTCATAAAAAATGCATTACATCACATAAAAAATACACAATGTTATAAAAGTGGTGATAGCACCACACATATTCAAGTTATACAACTAGTTGAACATTCTCCACAGTAGCTAATTCGGCTATTCTTATTTCCTACTGTGTACAACAACTTAGCCCGACTTATATAAGTTTCTGTCCTGGATGTTACTATTAACTGGACATTCTTCAGGGGCGGAAAATTGTCTTCTGCTTCTTGTAGACTTCTCTCTATGGTTACGCTTTCTAAAGCTGGGGGTACATACAATACAAAAACATATTACTACATTGACATAATAGGTTATTTTACTTAACCTAGCTAGTCCTAATCACCATTAGGATGCATCAAGTATATATTTCATAAAATACTGGTGCTTAAAACTTGTAGTCATTTAATGTTGTGTAGGTTTGATAGACAATCACAATTTTGTCCTTCACTGTTCACAGTGTTAGAGAGAGATTATAGCACCTATCCCACCTGTTCTCATCAATCATCATGCTCACCGATGAATGGCATAATCATAGAGATACACACATCTATTCCGAACCCTAACTAAGATCCTAACACAGTCTATAGAGTATAGCCTCACCTCCATTCCAATACTGATTTTTCTCTCTGTTGGGCAAAGTTACATGGGTTTTCTCAAACCCAATAATCAGATATACAGTTCAAGTTCTGTTTAAG
>PGSH02008816.1:0-31171 GCA_002915635.3 Ambystoma mexicanum
CTCGGTAAAGAAAAATCAGTATCAGTTTCGTTTCTGATCTGTCTTTCGTAGTAGTAACCAATCACTGATCTCTGCGTCATACTGACCACAGCCAATGACTGCCATCTTCAGATTTTTACCGCACGTTCAAGTGTTGGGATCCTCGTGCTATTGCTCTCGAGCTTTAGTGCTTTTTTTCACTTTTTCTTAGGAAAATGTTCTCTTTTTCGGTCAAAAGAGCCTCAAGCTCCACCGTTTCTTTATCCGATCAACGGGGACCCGTGTCGGATTCTTCTACGCCCCTCAAGGGTGAAGATTTCGTCGAGCCACGCTTTTGGAGGACTCCAGAAGTTTCTCAGGCCCATCTCATCATGGCCCAGGAGAAGGGAAGCTCGACGCCCGGAAAGCTGTTCAGGGTCTGCCCTGGATGCCAGCTTCAGAATGTCTTTAAGGAGGACGAACACTCCCTTTGCCTCTACTGCCTGCATGAGGACAAGACGCACGTGGAGAAGGACTGTGCGTTTTGCGGCAATATGTCGGAGCGGACCATGAAGGACCGCCATCTGCGTCTCGCCAACTGGCTGGAAGGGAAGAGCCCGTCAGGCGAGAAGAAGAAGAAGAAGTCCGAGCGGTCTTCTAAGACCTTTGAGGGCGCCCCGGCGACGGGGGTCCAACAGAAGGCCAAGCACCGCGAGTCCGCTGGCACCGGGAGCGCCGAACGGTCGGGCTCTACGGGCGCCAGGCAGGGCGCATCCTCCCCGGCGCCATCAACCACGAGCCAACGCTCTGGCTCGGGTAAGAGGAAGGCCGAGCACCCGGCGAAGCTCCTGGAGAGACCCCGGTCGAGCTCGAAGGCCCCCATCGGAGGGGGAGCGAGGCGGTGACCCTCCCCCCAAGGAGAAGGCGGTGAGCGCACCTAAGGTGGTGAAAGCCTTAATCCATCCGGCCAAGGCCTCTATCGAGACAGTCGCGGCGGCCCTGGCTCAGCCTGTGGAGGCTACACCAGTGGTGGCGACCTCGGGGCCCAGAATCTCCCTGCCACCGCGGAGGGAGTCCTCTTTCATGCCCATCGACAGGACCCCCGTGAAACCTCCGACGAGAGAAAAAGGGGGGGCAGGAGGTCGTCGTGGATTCGGCCTCAACCTCTGAGGAGGAGCTGATCGAAGTCTTAGGCCACGGCGTTGGCGTGGAAGAAGACCATCCTCGTCGGGAGGGACCCCGACGTAGGAGACGACGAGAACGTCGAGGGTGCCGACGGGGCTCCTGACCGCCCGTCGGAACCCCCTCAACCAGTGCCGCAAGACAACTCGGCGGCCATTTTGTTGGCTATACAGTCCTTATGCTCGGAGATAAGGACGAGACTGCCGTTACCACCAACGGAGGAACCGCTCCCGACGGGGGCCCGGAGCCAGGCCCTTCTGGGAGCCCTCCTCCTAAGAGAAGGATTCATCCTCCACCTCCTTTTCACCATCGCGCCCTGCTCAGCCCCTCCCCGTCACGACACGTGGGGATGATACGGGGACTGACACGGCCGCGACGGGTACAGACGACGAGGTTTACGACGAGGATCTCCCGTCGTCACCTCCCACCCGGGCTTCCCCGCCCGACGAGATTGGATCGTTTCACTCCATGATCGCCAGGGCATCCGAGCTTTTCCAGCTCTGCCCGGAAGAGAAGAAGGAAGGTTTCCTTTATCAACGGCGAGAGACCAAGAGGAAGACGGTCCTCGCTGTACCTCTACTGGACGATATCTGGGATGAGGGTCTCGCCCTCCTCAAGAACCCATCCACAACGCCGGCGAGAAGGGATCGGTACGAGAAGAAGTACCGGGTCCCGGACGCGGCCCCCTTGTGCCTTCGGGCACAGCCGACCCCGGACTCGGTCGTCTCCGCGGCGGCCAGGAAGAAAGCGGGGGCGCAGCCTCTACGTCAACCTCCCCGCCGGACGGCGAGGGAAAGAAATTGGACACGATGGGACGCAGAGTCATCTCATCGGCAGCGACGACGATTAAGGCTGCCAACGCCTTGGCTATCGTAGCCCGCTACGACAGGGAGTTGTGGTACAAACTGGCCCCCCTGCTGGACTTCCTACCGGACGACAAGAGGGCGGAAGCCCTAGAGATCTTGCAGGAAGGAGAGGTGGCGTCGGACCACGCCATTACGATTGCGACGGACATCGCTGACACTGGATTTCGCCAGTTGGGCAACGGCGTGTGCCTTAGGCGGCGTGGATGGCTCAAGGCTACTGACTTCCGTCAGGACGTGCAGACCAGAGTCTTGGACATGCCGTTCGACGGAAACAACCTGTTTGGGAAAACAGTGGACGATTCCCTACAAGCCATCAAGGCGGACACGGAGACGGCCCGGCTCTTGGTGTTCTCCAGCAACGGCGGCCGCCCTTTCGGAGCGGCGGAGGCAAACAGGGTGCCTCCAAAGGTTCCAGCGGCGGATTTTCCACCTATCGTCAAGCGGCCCGTTCGTCGTCACAGGAAGCCTACAGGGGACGAGGCAAGTCAGGCGGACCCGCCGTCGTCGCCAAGGAGGACAAGGCGGCAAAGCCTCGTCGAAGCAGGACTGAACCGGCCGTGGGGTCGGGCCCCCACCGAAGAACCCGGTGGGAGGCCGGCTGGCGAGCTTCGTCAGCACGTGGGAGTCCATCTCCACCGACCGTTGGGTGCTGGACGCCCTGGCTCAGGGTCACGCGCTCGAGTTTCTAAAGAAGTGCCGCGCGTCCCCCCGTGGCCAGGAAGGAACATCACGTCCCTCAACTTCTCTTGGAGGTAAAGGCGATGCTCAAGAAAGGCGCCATCGAGCTCGTCCCAAAGAGGCTTCGGGGCTCCGAGTTTACTCAAGATACTTCCTCGTGAAGAAGACGGGAGGATGGCGTCCCATCCTGGACCTACGACGACTGAACAAATTCATCAAGGCACAGAAGTTCCGGATGGTCACCCTCCAACACGTCCTGGGTCAACTGGAGGAGGGCGATTTTCTGTCGTCGTTGGATTTGGAGGATGCCTACTTCCATATCCCATCCTAAAGGGACACCGAAAGTTTCTCAGATTCGTGGTCCAAGGGCGTCACTACCAGCTCAGAGCCCTTCCCTTCGGATTGAGGTCGGCACCCAGGGTGTTCACCAAGTGCCTCGCACCGGTGGCGGCGCAGCTGCGCCTGAGAGGGGATCCACGTCTACCCCTACCTGGACGACTGGCTCATCCGAGCAAAGATGAAGGAGCTCGCCGCGGAGCACACGGCGAGGACCGTCCAACTACTCACGGACCTGGGATTCTCCATAAACTACGCCAAGTCCCACCTGGTGCCCGCACAAGACGCACTGTTTCTGGGAGCGAAGCTCGACAGTGTCGCTTCTGGCCTCCCCGTCGGGGGAAAGGACGAGGTTATCTTGGGCAAGGTGCAGCGGATGCTGGTTGCGGATGCGGCCAGGGTAAGGTCTGTTGGGGAGAATTCTCTGTTTAGGCTGAATTTCCTAACCTAGTGAGTCCCCCAGCAGCTTTGCTGGATTTTTGGGGTTTATTTTTTTCCTCCTGCCAAGAGTGAGACTCTTTTACCCTCACTCTTGGACATGATTTGAGTGTGTTCCTTGATTAGAAATGTGTTTTATGGGCTATGGGGTCTTTTACTCCATAGGCTATCATGTGTCTTTTTTATGTGTGTTACACCGCACCCTCCGTGCAGTAACACAGGGGTGTCATAGTGACCCCCAAACATAGACTCCACACCCTGGGACTGACTACTGTCTCCCTGGGTCTGTAAAGTCACCATTGACTTTACTAGTCTTAAATTCTCAACAGAACCAGTACAAACCATCTTATTGTGGACGTACTGGTCGGGGCAATTCGAATGCCCCGGGGTCTGTTGTTCGAGGGGGCACGTCTCCGTCCCCCCTGATCGAGTTTTGGCTGGTGGCAGTGGATACTACTTGAAATATTCAACCGCGAATATTTCCCCTATGGGATTTCCCATTGTTTTAGGCTAATACCTTTATTTAATTAATTACGGTAGCCTCGAACATACCGCCGGTTTATTTATTTATTATTAATTCTCCGGTTGGTAATTTTTGCCGAAACTCGGTTCTAAAATGGCGTAGGTGTTTTCTTCTGTGACTCTGACCCAACGTTGAGCCCTTTGTTCCACTTTTCGCGGCCTTCTGCACAGAAGCCCACCAAAGTGGTGCCATTCTGTCTGGGTGTCAGGACGAGGTGGGGGGGGTCTGTACTTCCGCTCTCTATATGGTAGAGGAGAGGCACAGAGGACCCCAGCCAAGATTCTCTAATATGGTAACGATGGACGAGCAATCAAGGCCTTGCTTCTCAGGAGGTGATGCAGGCTGGTTCTTAAGTACAGTGTATCCCCAAGCCCCCACAAAGGAATGTCCACACACTGTATTACTGAAAACAGTCTTTATATAGTTAATATTCAAAGGTTATGTACACTTATCACAATAACGCACTTTGTGCTCCGGAAAATCAACAATGGTAAATATCTACAAGTCTAAAGTGGTACCACTAATATTCGATTAGAGTGCATCAACAAGGCTGTAAAAATGCCACACGGATCAATAGCAATGAAACCAACAATAGAGAGAAGGGAGAAAGCAGACGGATGAAACAATAGGCAGACGACTGGTCCTGGCTACTGGACACAGATCTGAGTGGAGATCCCCCCACCTGGGCAACCTGTAAAATAGCAATATATAAAACAAGCCCAGTCCATATATTGTTCCAGAGTCTCGTTCTCTCCTACAATGTTTTACCCCCCCAATGTACCTGGTGGAGTAGAGTTCGTCGGCGAGGCGTCGACCGATCCTTCTGGAGTGACTCCCTTTAATTGCACTGATCTCGCAGATTTTGCTCGAGAAGGCAGAGACTTGAAACAGCGTCTGTCCGCCAGGGGGTATCCTAATAAATGCATAAATCGAGCATATAAAAGAGCTAAATATGCCAATAGAGCCAGATGCCTACAACATGAATCATCGACAAAAGAGGACAGGCTTACGTGCGTTAGCACCTTTAGCCCCATTAGCAATACTTTACGCAAAGTGATCAAACAACAATGGCACATCCTTACCACAGAAGATTTTAGTCCCCGACAACCGAGGTTTGCTTTCAAGCGCCAAAAAACGTTAAAGATTTTTTGGTCCATACTTACCCTGCTACTCGCCCTGTTTCATCACAATCTACTTTGTGGAATCTTCCACCTGTAATTGGCCACTTTAAATGTGGACATTGCTCAGTCTGTGACCTAACAGACAATTGTTAGTCCATTGTCCTTAACGGCAAAGTCTGGAATTTGAGATCTTTCTCCAATTGCTCTTCAGATTGGCTTATATACGGAATCAAATGTCCGTGTAACCTATTGTATATAGGAAAAACGAGTCGCCCTGTTCGTCTTAGAATCTGTGAACACAGGTCATGCCTAAAGAACAAAACCGAAAACAAACCTATGGTTTCTCATTATATCACAGCTAAGCACCTGTACACAGACTTCAAATGGTTTGTGATTCAAAAAATATCTCCCTCATCGAGAGGAGGCAACAGAGAGTTGTCTCTGAGTCGTGCTGAACAAAGATTAATATACACGCTTAATACGGTAAATCAGGGTCTTAATTCCTCGGTGGAATGGAATAACCTGATCACGTGATGTGATGTACAATCTGGAGTCCTTCTACTATCCCACCATCGAGCATTCCCATGTGAATTTTGATTTTGGTGTCTCGACTATCTTGCGAGGGTGAACACCTAAGAGGCCTATACCTCTACGTGGTACGCGTCGCTCTAACAGCTCCTCTAGACGTACCATACATCACTTTTTTGAATTTGTATTTTCTCTCTTGCAGACACCCTTTTGCTCGTTGGCATCCCTTGTCAATCACTGTTGGCGACCTTTTGCATCGGTCCGCGGAACACCGATATACTTAGAATTAGAGCGGTTTATGTTTCCCCACGGAATAGGTTGACGCACACACTATACCTTTAAGGATAAGAGGCTCACCTGGCATCACGTGATTGACGCACGTATTTAAATTCTCCTCCCGCAACACCGCTCTGACCATTCGGTACACAGCGGTGTTGACAAGAGGACGCGCATGCCTCTGTAGGATACCCAGGTAAGCGCTTGCCCCCTACTGAGCCCATAGTTATAGACTGGTCATTCTACCGAGCTGTCAAACTCACCGGCGATCTTCTTATATTTTGCAGAATTCCTGCCACTCAATTGTCTAACCATTCCAGACTCACGTGGCACAAGTGTTACTTGGCTACATAACGCCGTTACAACCGCGCTCGGAGCCCGTTAACAAAATCGCCCGAGAACTTGTGTTGGAATGACAAAGGTATTTCCCGTACAAATTGCTTATCCCCCTCTCTTGTTTAAAACAAACAACTCAGGTTTTTCAAGTTCGGTGATGTTTTTCTCGTCTATTATAGACCTAGTCTCCGTATCCGACACGATGTAGATGACTAATATCTAATTAATTATGCAAAAGTTTCCTTTACCAGCTGTTCTTTAGGTTGGTTTAGAAAGAAAAGCCGATCCGCCTAGTTACGTGGTTTCGGCATGGCCAATAACCCTTATTGAATTAAATGATATCATAAACAGACTTAGATTCAAAACGACATAAAATGACACTAATATTGTAATATTTCTTGTTCATGCAGAGTATATTTTGAATCCTCGCGACGATCAACTTAACAAGTAGACTGGGCTACATTTTTGCATGTGCAAGAGCCATTGATGGTTCCTGTCCCAATCACACTCTATCCAGTAGCTATTGGTAAGAGTTGGTTCCAATTTCTTATGTCACACTAAGTTATGATCCCAGGGAAAACCTCTGGGGCATGCTACACCTCATGTATCCGAATGGGTTCGGTGCATGCTACACAAGTGTAGTGTGTTTTCAAAATGATGTTGGGCTACTAAAATAGTCTATATAGGGTATTATTGAAAATGAAGAGGGTACACTGTCACTGAGTTGTAAGAGATACATAAGTGTTTCTATATACTGTGAGTAATGTTTTATATATATGTTTACTTTTTTAGATTCGCGTGATACCAATATCGAATCACTTATAAGGCTGTATTCGAAGAAATGTCTTGTCCTGATGATGGCCACTACAACTAGATTCTATATGGACACCTGAGAAAATGTCCCATATGATTATTGGCCGAAACATGTCGACACTTTATATCTCAGCAAATGTTCAACCTTGTCATTTTGCAACAATTTTGTACTAAGGAAATGAAGCTGGATTAAGTCACCTCACCTGTCACTGTTCTTCTTAAGACTTTCTGTTATTTCTGAAGCCTTGCCTTATACGTTTTGTTTTACACTAATTTTATACTCTTTTGATCTGTTTTTTATACTTGTACTATGTCTCGTTTAATGTTTTAAATTTTGTATTAAAATTATTCTCAGGTATGCCTCTTCTCTCTACCCTCGGTTTTTTGTGCTTCCTACACGAAGCACTGCAGTTATATAAGTACATGTACGTGTGACTAGGATGGTACCCAACTTTGCTCTGATTTAGAGTAGTGAGGGGTAAGCAACTCCTCAGTACCAGTTTTCTGGCACTCTTTCTTTGTGACTCCCTTTAAGGCAGGAGCCACGGATCGTCGAGAGGCGTCACGGACTCGGGGTTCGGTGTCGGGGAATCGACGGCCCTTCTTGAATGTCTCCCCTTTCAAGCGGGAGACACGGGGCGTCGAACGTCCGACCGTGAACCGGGTAGAACGACGTCGATGAGGCAGCAGGCTTTGATCCGAGCGGTGCTCGTCGACGACAGAGCGTTGGCGTCCTGCAAGGAAGAGGCGTGCGGGGCACCTCGGTGACGATAGTTCTGGACTGCAAAGAGATGAAGAACTGTGGCCCAGCAAGGGCGTCGAGTTGTCGGCGTCTCTGCGGTCTTTCGGTGGCGGGAAACCCACCGGTGGATACTCCTCGGCGCGTCGACGGTCAGGCCTTCTCCCACAGGAGACGGCACGGCGATGCAGACGAGAGTGTCCGTTGATCAAGTGAAAGTTCTTAGGCAAACGGGAGCACGGCGGCTCCGGTCGGCGACGGCGGTCGTCGACAGTGGCGGACAACAGTCCGGGTGCTTCTCTTTGGAATTCCTCAGCAGTCCCCGTATCGGGTCGGCAGCCTGTCGTAGGTCTGTCTACCAGGGAGCGTTGGCAAAGGTCAGCTGTGCACGATGGTCCCTCATAGCTCGGGAAGAGGGCGCCTTACCAGGTCCTCTCTGGTCAGTCCTTGGAGACACAGCAGCCTTTAGATCGTGAAGGAGAGCCACGGCAATCCTTCTCTTCCAGCAGGGCCTCAAGGTCAAGCTTCAGTTACTCCAGTTACTCGTCGTAGTGGACTTCAGCTTCTGAACAATTTCTAGTGGTGAGAGGTCCCCAGATATACTATTCTGTCTCTCATCCACACTGCTGGCACACACTCAGCAGCCAATCGTACAGAAGGGCATTCATGCAGTCGGTCAGGCCAATCAGGCAGGGGCATTCAGGCCACTCTTCTCCCGCTCAGACACTCACAACACGGAATGTGGATTGAGACAAGTACTCAGCCATTCAACTCTACACACCTGCATTCAGGCCAGTTTCGGGCAGGGCTGTCTCAGTCTTTCTCTCATGGCAGAAACCAGACAGCCACAACACGGAGTGCATATTGGTCATACTCCCATTCACCCAGGTCCCACCACAGGAGGTACCCACAACATACAGTCAACGGGAAGGCTCCAGCAAGTCTAGCTGGGCCTTCACAACAACACCATATACGGAACTTCCACCCAACAGCCAGTCAGGGGGAAGGGACAGAGTCAGGGCTTCCCAGGACTTTGGGAAAACAAGGTATCAGGCGATAGAAAGCAAGAGGCCACCGGGCCATCTTGTTTCCTATCAGGAATCAACTGATTCCAATGGCAGGGCCGGGTACCCAAAATGGCGGATACCCAGCGCACCTGTCAAATTCAGCATGTAGCTGCCACCAGCCCATACCCTGCTCTGTGGGCCACACACAGGTGCCCAAAAACATACACTATGGGCACAGGGTTGTACCCCTACCCATGGGTGCCCTAAGGGTATCCCATGGGTCTGTTCACCAAACCAAAAGAGAGAGCTGCACCGCCAGGAGTCCCGCATGGACTTCTGCGCGGAAAACACAACAGAACACACGATAAGAACAGAAAAAGGACAAGGATACGGAGGCCCTGTCCCTCCGATGCATTTCCAGCATCACACTGGGTACCACAGGGGGTGTGGGAGGGGGTTTAGGCACCCTGGACGGAGTTGCCTTGCCAACTCATGTCGCACTCTGGTGTGATTGGCCCAAGTGGTGAGCCACCCCGCTCACCACTTAGCATGTTTGAGTGACAGCTAGGCTGTATGAATGGGGGTTTGCTGCATAAAAGCAGGGTCTTTGGGACTAGTTCTTCAGAAGTCGCCACAGGACCTAAGATCCGACGAGGGAGCTGCTGAGCCGACCTGCAACGACGACGCCACCGGTGGAGCCCTGCTGAACCGACTCTTCACTCCCAACGACAGAGGAGATCTCCAGTCCGGAGAGTCTCCTTCCTTTAACTGGTGGGGATAACCAGTTTCTTCTCCTTTTTCGCTCCTGGGACCATCTCGTGTCCGCCCTACCTGTGCCCAGCACTTTTGGTAGCCGGAATACCACTTTTTACTACCACCGCGAAAAGAAGGGTTGTACCCTGTGGCTGGGTAAACTCCGCGGCTGGCCTCATCCCTGGTAGTGCAACGACCTTCATCTGTCCTCTTCGTCGAGACCAGTTCTTCCTCGAGATGACACTGCGACTTGCACCCACTACCAGGAACGTCTGCCCCCGCTGGAGGATCCTTTCCACTTCAGGTACTGTGTTCCGCCTGGCTTCCCTTGCAACCGATTGTACGAGGTAGTTTTAGCCCTCGGCTCTCGATCCTGGTTAGCCTGGGACACCCTAACTTATCTTTTCTAAAAGTTCACTGCTTACTTTGAGAACGCTTTGCAAGACTTTTGACTTTGTCTAAACCGTGTGATCTTGGACATATTTGCGCCTAACTCTCTCTAAGAGCGGGCCCGGCCTATGGACTTTGGCCACCGTTAGACTCGACCTTTTCTTGCCTTGCATTTGCTTCCCTAAAGTCTGTGTGTTGTGTACTTTTCCTAAGTTCTGCCTTTTTCCCTCCCAATTTCGTTAACCTATCAGAGTGCCATCTTTCGTTAAGCGCTCACCTCTGTTGGAAATAAGTGGTGTTAACCAAGACTTGTCTGATAGGGAATTTGCGGAGTACCTAGTATAGTAACAGTGTTTTTGAAGTGATTTACAATTATAGTGCTGAAGTGTTTCTACAAGTGTGTCTTTTTAAATAAATAATTATATACCTTTTTGATACCAAAAGCTCTTGTCCGTGTCTGCTTGTGCTATTGTGTCTGAATACCTATTGTGTATACTTTACATACTGCCTAACTCTTCTTGAGGGAAGTCTGACTGCTCAGCCACAGCTACCACAGTGAATCTGTGTGGTGCGGACTGCTACCAAGTGGGTTTACTGCCTACACCTGTAGTCATAAATCTTTTGCAGTGGTCCCAGAGGGAACTGCACAGGTTTCTGCCTAACAAGGTCCAAGTCCCTCCTCGGAATGATGTCTTCTTGCATTTATCTCATCCGCCTGTGCATGCTTCGGATGCGCCCGTTGCAGGAGTTCCTGGACGCGCGCTTGATCCAGACGGGCGGCTTCGAGGACAGGATCACACTCGACGAGAGTTTCCGACGAGCGATCCGGTGGTGGGGCACTCGCACGCATCTGACGGCGGGCATGGACTTCCAGACCCCAGGCCACCAGAAGACCGTGACCACGGATGCCTCCCTGGAAGGGTGGGGAGCGCACACCGAAAATCTGCACGCGAGGGGTCTTTGCTGCCGGTGAGAAGTCCCTCCATATCAACGTCCTGGAACTCCATGCAGTGTTTTGGCCTCAGGTCCTTTCTTCCGTCCCTCCAAGGCAAGGTGGTGAGGATCTTCCACCGACAACACCACCACCAACCATGTTCTACATCAGGAAGCAGGGCAGTACCAGATCCCCAGCCCTGTCCAAGGAGGCACAGGATCTGTGCATTGGCCGTCGCCCAAGGGATGTTTCTGGTGCCGTTTCATCTGGCAGGAATAAAGAACACCATCGCCGACTCGCTCAGCAGAGAGCTGCGCTCGTTCCACAAGTGGAACTAAACGACAGATCTAGTGGAACCGCCTCTTCCGCCTGTGGGGCCACACCCCAGATCGATCTGTTCGCGACGAACTCCAAGTGCCGGAGGTTCGCCAGCAGGTTTCCCCAGCCGAGGAGCATGGGCGATGCTTCTCGTTCCCCTGGGAGGGCCTGTTCCTATATGCGTTCCCTCCATTGCCGCTGCTGATCCGGCTCATCAACTAGCTCAAGAGGTCACGGTGCAGGATGATCCTCGTCGCACCTCCGTGGCCGAGGCAGATATGGTTCCCGACCTTCTGGACTTGTCAGCGTACCCGTCAATCAAACTGCCAGTGGACGCGGATCTTCTCTACAGGGAAGGAGGCGCCATCCTCCATCACGACCCGAAGTCGCTGAACTTGCAGGCCTGGCTCCTGCAGCGTTAGTTTGGAGGTTACGACATGCCGGCCGACTGCAGGTAGGTTCTTGCAAAGGCCAGGGCGTCCTCAACTCTTAAATGCTACGGACACAAATGGAAGAGGTTCTCTGTCTGGAGCCACGCACAGAAGATTAACCCTCTACGGATTACGGCTCCTCAAGTACTGCCGTACCTGCTGACGCTGGCCAAGGCTGGACTGGCGCACGCTTCCATCAAGATCAATCTTGCTGCGATCTCCGATACACCAGAACCACGGATGGACGTCTTTGTGGTCTCGTCTGGTGAAAGAATTCATGAAGGGACCTTCAGATCGTTCCCGCCGGTGAAGGCCCCGGCCCCGGCGTGGGGAGCTCAACGTGGTGGCTGACCAAGCTCAGGGACCTCCGTTCGAAGCCTCTGCACTCGGCTCCTCCTCCGCACGACGGTGGGAGAGATCCAGGCCCTTTCCTGCAAGCCCCTGTACTTGACTTTTCACGACACGAGGGTAGTGCTCAGGACGCACCCCTCCTTCATGCCCAAGGTGCCGTCGGACTTCCACCTCAACGAACCCTTGGTGTTGCCTGTTTTTTTCCCGTCGCCTTGGTCGCCGGCTGAAAGGACTTTGCACTCGCTGGATGTGGCTAGAGCGCTGAAGTTCTACATGGACCGCACGAAGAGTTTTCGGAAGACGTCACAACTTTTTGTGAACTTTGGACCCGTCAATCAGGGAAAGGCTCTCTCGAAGGCTTCCATTTCCAGATGGCTCTCCGGCTGTATCATGTACTGTCATCGGTTGGCAAACCGACCGCTGCCTGGCCGTCCGAGAGCCCATTCCACCAGAGCGATCGCAGCTACCCCGGCGTTCCTATCTGGTGTGCCCTTGCTGGACATCTGCAGGGCTGCTACGTGGAGGTCGACGCACACCTTCATGAAATTCTACTGCGTCGATCAGGATTCCAGGGAGGAGTCCAGGGACGGCCAAGCAGTGCTGCGCAACCTGTTCGCCTAAGGTGAGCCTGGTGAGGAGGTAAGAATTGCTTAATGTTGAGTTTGATGTAATGCTTAATGTTGAGCCTTTGCCACCTCCCGTGGTTGTGCATGTGTGTACTGCGATGTATTCTTTTATTCATGAGCATGTGAATCCATGCCAGACCCCATGCTGGAGAAGGAACAAGTTACTTACCTGTAACTGTTGATCTCCAGCATGGGTCTGGCATGGATTCACATGCGAACCCTCCCGCCTACCCCTCTTCACTTGGTCATACTGCCTCTTCACGTGCTACCAAATCTGAAGATGGCTGCCAGAGGCGGGGCTTAGGGAGATGGCAGTCATTGGCTGTGGTCCGTATGACGCAGAGATCAGTGATTGGTTACTACTACGAAAGACAGATCAGAAACGAAACTGATATTGATTTTTCTTTACCGAGAATTCCCAGCCTGACGGGGAATATTCATGAGCATGTGAATCCATGCCAGACCCATGCTGGAGAACAACAGTTACAGGTAAGTAACTTGTTCCTTATATGTCCCGGGCCCAATGGTTTTTGAAGTGGGCTTTGCCTGCATTGGGGGTACATGCTAGTATTCTGCAATCTGTTGATGCTAGCGAGTATTGGCTGCATCGATGGGGTAAACAATTTGTTTATTTTTTACAAAGCCTGGGGCGGGCTCTGTATATGATTTTCTTCTTTGAGGTCCTTCGTCCTGGTGGAGGCGATCCATGGTGGCCTGAAGGCTCGACAAGAGGATGTCGCAGCTCTTTCAGGCGCTCAAAGGTTGGGGGGTGGGAATTGGGGGGGTGGGTGGGAGGTGGGGGGGGGGAGGAGTTCGAGCTACTGGGGATATGGAATTCAACAAATTATTTTTGGTTGTGGTACTGTGCATTGATGTTGAGCTAGGCATAAATGCTGGCCTCCCTAAGGAGGTGATTGGAGCACTTGCTGACTCTCATGGGTGAGGTAGTTCATCCTATATCGGTGGGGTCCCTCAACGGACGAGGTTTGAACTTCCCCACAAAGCGGTCATTGATTTTGAGGGAGTTGACCAGGCTCAAATTACTTTTTTTTTGGTTCAGGAAACTCACTGGGTCAAGGGGAAGGAACCTATTTTTAAGTCCAGGGCTGTCCAGTATCTGTTCCAAGCTTCTTATGGAAGTAAGAAGCGTGGGGTCCTTCTTTTGGTCTCTCCTGAGGCAGGTTTTTCTCCCAAGTCGCATAGGGCGGATCCCGAAGGGCGTTTTATCATGGTGAAGGGTTCGTTTATTCACTTAGGTGGGAATTTATGCTCCTAACGAGGCCCAAGAGGTTTTTTGGGAGGGGTTAGCGCAGAAGATAAGAGATTTTGCGGTGGGAACGATCATTGTTGCGGGGGACTTCAATATGGTATATCCCCAGATAGGGACAGAAAGTCAACTAGGCTGGGTCCAGACCCTAGGTCCCAACAGAAGTTATCAGACACCTTTCGTCGGGTAAATGAGGAACTGGGTTTGGTGGACGTGCATCCGATGGACGGTGATCTCGACCCTCTCTACACCTATTATTCCTCGGTACATCAATCCTTTTCTAGGATTGACTATGTTTTGGTTGACTCCTCATTTAGGGACTAAATCACAGATTTCGGGGTTGTGACGGTCCCATGGTCTGATCACGATCTTGTCAGTTAGCTTGGGAGTCCCGTTGGCTGCCCCTAGAGCATCTCGATGGATATGCAATGACTCTCTGTTAATGGATAGAGAGCTGCGTCAATCCTTATTGTCTTCTATAAACGACTACTTCCGTTTGAACGATACTGCTGATGTCGGTATTGGAGGGGTGTGGGATGCGTTTAAGGCCACAATTCGAGGGGTGCTGATAGAAATGGGGGCACGGAGAAAGAAAGCCCGATCTAGGATGGAGCTTGAATTACGGGAACAAATTTCTGCTATCCAGCCGGGAGGTAAATTAAGATCCCAGATAAGTCCCCTACAGTGCGACCGCCTCCAAAAACTTAGAGCGAAACTCTCCGCTCTACTTGTGGGACAAACGGAGAAAAAACTGGCGTTTTTGAAACGGCATTACATGGAGAAGGGAGAAAAGGAAGATAAGATTCTGGCCTGGAGATTGAGGGAGTTACGCAAAAGCGGTCAATCTCATAGTTGATCCCTCAGGGGTGAAATGGTTGGGAGATGATCACATTGCGGAGCAATTTAAAGATTATTATGAGAAGCTCTATGCCACCGAATATGTTGGTGACGGAACTGATGTAGACCAGTTTTGGGACTCCCTCCCTCTCCCAGGGCTGACTCTAGAGTGCTGCCTCGATAGAGATGCTCCTCTCCCCTCAAGAAGTGGTCGATGCAATTGCATCCCTGAAGAGTGGGACCGCCCCGGGGGACGATGGGTTCACTGTCTGGTTTTTAAGATGTTTCGTTCCTCCCTGGCTCCTTTCTTAGCTAGGGTGTATAATGATGTGCTGCAATCGCGTTGCCTCCCTCCCTCTATGCTGTCAGCTCTCATTGTGGTCCTCCTCAAGGAGGGGAAGGACCCCTCACTCTGTCAATCGTATAGACCCATCTGCTCTTCTTAAACATCGATGTGAAAGTCTTTGTCAAACGTTTGGCGAACAGATTGTCTCGGTTTCTCCCCACGTTGGTCCATGGTGATCAGGTAGGTTTTGTCCCCGGGCGCCAGGGATCGGATAATATCAGGAAAACGCTGGGTTTGATGCATGAAGTATCCAGACGAGAGTCCGAGGCTTATCTCCTCTCGCTGGACTCGAAAAAAGCTTTCGACCGCGTAGAGTGGTTGTATTTGGGGAAAGTTCTCCAGTGGTTTGGCTTTGGCGATAACATCTGCAGATGGGTTTCGGCTCTGTATAACGGACCATCAGCTCGGGTATTAGTAAATGGGTGTATGTCCTCCAGGTTTCAGCTAGCCAGGGGGACACGCCAGGGGTGTCCTCTTCCCCCTTGTACGCCCTGGCGATGGAGCCATTTGCTACGGCAGTCAGAGCTGATGAGGGAGTGATGGGGGTGAGCTGTGGGGATCAGGAATTTACAACAGACGACATTCTGGTATATTTAACCGGATACATGCCTCCCTTCCTCGGTTGTTCGGCCTGATTAGCAGGTTCGGGGTGTTCTCCGGACTTCAAATCAACATCTCTAAGTCCAGTATTATGCCCATGGGCGTACAGGACCGGGATATTGAAGGTAGGAAGGCAGTCCTGGGCATGAGGGTTGAGATTGTAAGTACCAGGTATTTAGGAACCGTTCTGCTAAGGGATCTCAGGAAGATCTTCGAATTGAATTTTCTCTCCCTGCAGGCTCGACTTTTTAACGACTTGGCTAGGTGGGTTCCCTTAACCCTTTCTTGGTTTGGACGGATGGTCTCGGTAAAGATGAATGTTCTTCCCAGGCTTCTTTATCTTTTTACCTCGCTTCCCTGTCACATTCCAGATTCTTTCTTTGCATCTCTCCGATTGCGCATTACGCGCTTCGTGTGGGGCAGTAAAAGAGCAAGAATAAAATGATACCCTAACACTTCCTAAAGCGCTCGGAGGGTTTGGCCTACCAGACTTTCAACTGTATTATAAGGCAGCTCAGTTGCGGGTGATGTTGGAGCATTTACGGGATGACCTAAGGACGTACTGGGCTTACGTGGAGGATGTGCAGGTGCACCCTTATAAGGTCAGAGACTTGCTTTGGTCCCCCTCGCGTTCCACGCCAAGGGCTGTTAGAACCCACCCAATTTTGTCTCTTCTTTGGGCCTTATGGGAGCCAGACAGAGACAATAATTTGCTTTCGTCCTGGCCGTCCCCCTTGTCCTCTTTGTGGGGTCCTCCACTTAATTTGGGGGCCAGGGCTTCCGAGGGACGCAGTCGTGGTCGGATCAGGGGTCGAGAGGGCTGCACAACTGTTTCCCCAAGGAAGCTTCGAGTATGCCCATCTGTCGGAACTGTTGTGGGATAATCCTCCCATTTTTTACTATTTGCGCCTTAAGGGCATTCTTACTGAGGCTGACTGGGTGGTTCCTCTCTCCCGTCCACTGACCCCGTTTGAAACATTGTTTGTGGAAGCCGGATCCAGAAAAAGATCCATCTCTAAAATGTATAGCGCTCTGGTTGTAGCCAACCTGGGGGGTAGACAGGCATTCAAGCGGGTGTAGGAGGAGAGATTGGGTATGGCCATGGATGAGCCTACTTGGGGTTCTGTGTTTAACTGCATTTTTAAGGGGAACCTTTATACGGCGACCATGGAGCATAACTTTAAAATCCTCCACTCCTGGCATCTCTCCCCGGTCTCATTGTCTAAGATGTTTCCAAATGTATCCCCGATGTGTCCTAGGGCATGTGCAGGTAGAGGGACATGGTTCCACATGTGGTGGGAGTGCCCTGTGATTCAAGTCTATTGGGCGGAGCTCCTAAATTGGATTAAGGACATACTGGGAATGTGCCCGTCCCTACACCCTTTGGAGATCTTGCTGGGTATTCCCGTACCAGAGAGTAATGACTTGCCTTTCTCCAGGGTGACTGGGGCGATGTTGAGGGCCGGGAGGATGGCTTTAGCTCAGAAATGGAAGAATCCCCAGGCCCCCACAAAAGCGGAATGGTTTAATAAGCTTTTGAATATTTTCACATACGAGAAACTAACTGCTATTGCCAATGATAATGTCTTCGTTTTTGCAGGATTGGACAATTTTGCTGCTACATGAGGACTGTAAAGCATTCATGCTCTAAGTTTGGTTGGATTTGAGTCGGTGGGCATGGTCGGGAGGGGTGGTTAATCCGGACGTGCTTGGCCTGCCTCTTGGAATTAGGAGGGTTGTCACCGAAGGGAAACTGTGGAGGATAAGCTGTGCTGAGGCTCTTCTTTCTATGCACTCTTGGAATTTATGTCTTGTAGATTCCTGGGTAGTCATTGGTTGGGGGAGGGGCGGGAGGGCTGGGTGGAGGGCTGGGTGGGGGGTTTGGGTTCCAGTTGGGGTTGTTTACTTTTTCTGGATGTTTTGGTTGTTATTGAAAAATTTGCAATAAACACAAAGTGGAGAAAAAAAATAAACCTTGGTATGGTTTGAGTCGGGAGGAAAAATACTTGTCCATAGCCTCTAACCCCAGAAACTCAAAACTGTGGTCAAGTAATGTGCAATTTGACAGTTTTAGAAATATTAGTACTTTTTTGTAAGGAAGCATGCATGGAATTAAAATCCCACTCAGGTGCAGCTTTCGTGGCTCATGCTGTCCTTTTTACTAAGAGCATGCCTTCTAATCTTTGACTAATAGCCATGCCATGGTGTTCTTATTCTTAACTTGACGTAATATATATTTGTTTTATCTTTTCGCAGAGAAGACGCAATAGCACACTATCAAAGCTTAACGGCAAACAATGTGCTGCATTTGCAACAGACTCAAAGATTCTCTTTGGCATCACTACGGATGGGGGAACGACGACTTGGATGTACTGCTGGCAACTTGACTGAAAGTGTTCTAACCAGTATTACTAATGCAGGCGCACACTAGGACTATATTGTGTGGGACATGGGCCATGCAGCTTTAGGATTGATGCACTCTCCTCTAGAAAGGAAGCCTCTCGTGCTCACCACAAGTCTCTGAACCGTTTTACTCACCTTTGTGTACCGTTGGGTCTTGTTTTTGTTTTAAAGTAACATGTTCAGGCCATGATTCAGGTACTGTGAATGTAGGAGTCAAAATAATTCAATTGGCTACATCCTTGTTTCACCCAAAAAGGAGTTTTCACAGACTGTTAAATGATGTTATCTGTCTTCTCACTGACTCCAGTTATTATCAACATCCTATTACCCTCATCCCTGTCTCCTTTCATACCGACTGTACTCAGCCTTTCCAGCATGGGGTCTGGCATGGTTCAATGCTCACGAATATTCCCCGTCGTCAGGCTGGGAATCCTCGGTAAAGAAAAAACCAGTATCAGTTTCGTTTCTGATCTGTCTTTCGTAGTAGTAACCAATCACTGGTCTCTGCGTCATACTGACCACAGCCAATGACTGCCCTCTACCTAAGCACCGCCTCTGGCAGCCATCTTCAGATTTTTACCGCACGTTCATGTGTTGGGATCCTCGTGCTATTGCTCTCGAGCTTTAGTGCTTTTTCGCGCTTTTTCATAGGAAAATCTTCTTTTTTCGGTCAAAAGAGCCTCAAGCTCCACCGTTTCTTTATCCGATCAACGGGGACCGTGTCGGATTCTCTACGCCCCTCAAGGGTGAAGATTTCGTCGAGCCACGCTTTTGGAGGACTCCAGAAGTTTCTCAGGCCCATCTCGGACATGGCCCAGGAGAAGGGAAGCTCGACGCCCGGAAAGCTGTTCAGGGTCTGCCCTGGATGCCAGCTTCAGAATGTCTTTAAGGAGGACGAACACTCCCTTTGCCTCTACTGCCTGCATGAGGACAAGACGCACGTGGAGAAGGACTGTGCGTTTTGCGGGAACATGTCGGAGCGGACCATGAAGGACCGCCATCTGCGTCTCGCCAACTGGCTGGAAGGGAAGAGCCCGTCAGGCGAGAAAAAGAAGAATCCGAGCGGTCTTCTAAGACCTTTGAGGGCGCCCGGCGACGGGGGTCCAACAGAAGGCCAAGCACCGCGAGTCCGCTGGCACCGGGAGCGCCGAACGGTCGGGCTCTACGGGTGCCAGGCAGGGCGCATCCTCCCCGGCACCATCAACCACGAGCCAACGCTCTGGCTCGGGTAAGAGGAAGGCCGAGCACCCGGCGAAGCTCCTGGAGAGACCCCGGTCGAGCTCGAAGGCCCCATCGGAGGGGGAGCGAGGCGGTGACCCCCCCCCCAAGGAGAAGGCGGTGAGCGCACCTAAGGCGGTGAAAGCCTTAATCCACCCGGCCAAGGCCTCTATCGAGACAGTCGCGGCGGCCCTGGCACAGCCTGTGGAGGCTACACCAGTGGTGGCGACCTCGGGGCCAGAGTCTCCCTGCCACCGCGGAGGGAGTCCTCTTTCATGCCCATCGACAGGACCCGGCGGGGAAGAAAAGGGGGCAGGGCGTCGTCGTAGATTCGGCAACCTCAGAAGAAGAGCTGATCGAGGTCTTAAGCCACGGCATTGGCGTGGAAGAAGACCAGCCCGTCGGGAGGGACCCCGACGTAGGAGACGACGAGAACGTCGAGGGTGCCGACGAGGCTCCTGACCGCCCGTCGGAATCCCCTCAACCAGTGCCGCAAGACAACTCGGCGGCCATTTTGTTGGCTATACAGTCCTTATGCTCGGAGATAAGGACGAGACTGCCGTTACCACCAACGGAGGAACCGCTCCCGACGGGGGACCCGGAGCCAGGCCCTTCTGGGAGCCCTCCTCCTAAGAGAAGAAGGATTCATCCTCCACCTCCTTTTCAACCATCGCGCCCTGCTCAGCCCTCCTTCCCGTCCACGACCCGGGGGATGATAGGGGACTGACACGCCGCGACGGGTACAGACGACGAGGTTTACGACGAGGATCTCCGTCGTCACCTCCTCCCCGGGCTTCCCCGCCCGACGAGATTGGATCGTTTCACTCCATGATCGCCAGGGCATCCGAGCTTTTCCAGCTCTGCCCGGAAGAGAAGAAGGAAGGTTTCCTTTATCAACGGCGCGAGACCAAGAGGAAGACGGTCCTCGCTGTACCTCTACTGGACGATATCTGGGATGAGGGTCTCGCCCTCCTCAAGAACCCATCCACAACGCCGGCGAGAAGGGATCGGTACGAGAAGAAGTACCGGGTCCCGGACGCGGCCCCCTTGTGCCTTCGGGCACAGCCGACCCCGGACTCGGTCGTCTCCGCGGCGGCCAGGAAGAAAGCGGGGGGGGCGCGGCCTCCACGTCAACTTCCCCGCCGGACGGCGAGGGAAAGAAATTGGACACGATGGGACGCAGAGTCATCTCATCGGCAGCGACGACGATTAAGGCTGCCAACGCCTTGGCTATCGTAGCCCGCTACGACAGGGAGTTGTGGTACAAGATCGCCCCCCTGCTGGACTTCCTACCGGACGACAAGAGGGCGGAGGCCCTAGAGATCTTGCAGGAAGGAGAAGTGGCGTCGGACCACGCCATTACGATTGCGACGGACATCGCTGACACTGGATTTCGCCAGTTGGGCAACGGCGTGTGCCTTAGAGCGGCGTGGATGGCTCAAGGCTACTGACTTCCGTCAGGACGTGCAGACCAGAGTCTTGGACATGCCGTTCGACGGGAACAACCTGTTTGGGAAACAGTGGACATTCCCTTCAAGCCATCAAGACGGACACGGAGACGGCCCGGGCTCTTGGTGTTCTCCAGCAACGACGGCCGCCCTTTCGGAGCGGCGGAGGCAAGCAGGGTGCCTCCAAAGGTTCCGGCGGCGGATTTTCCACCTACCGTCAAGCGGCCCGTTCGTCGTCACAGGAAGTTACAGGAGACGAGGCAAGTCAGGCGGACCCCGCCGTCGTCGCCAAGGAGGACAAGGCGGCAAAGCCTCGTCGAAGCAGGACTGAACCGGCCGTGGGGTCGGGCCCCCACCGAAGCACCCCGGTGGGAGGCCGGCTGGCGAAGTTCGTCAGCGTGTGGGAGTCCATCTCCACCGACCGTTGGGTGCTGGATGCCCTGGCCCACGGGCACACTCTCGAATTCCAGAAGAAGTGCCCCCGCATTCCTCCCGTGGCCAGGAAGGAAAATCACGTCCCTCAACTGCTGTTGGAGGTAAAGGCGATGCTCAGAAAGGTGCCATCGAGCTCGTCCCAAAGAGGCTTCGGGGCTCCGGAGTTTACTCAAGATACTTCCTCGTGAAGAAGAAGACAGGAGGATGGCGTCCCATCCTGGACCTACGACGACTGAACAAGTTCATCAAGGCACAGAAGTTCCGGATGGTCACCCTCCAGCACGTCCTGGGTCAGCTGGAGGAGGGCGATTTCCTGTCGTCGTTGGATTTGGAGGATGCTACTTCCATATCCCCATCCTAAAGGGACACCGAAAGTTTCTCAGGTTCGTGGTCCAAGGGCGTCACTACCAGTTCAGAGCCCTTCCCTTCGGATTGAGGTCGGCACCCAGGGTGTTCACCAAGTGCCTCGCACCGGTGGCGGCGCAGCTGCGCCGGAGGGGATCCACGTCTACCCCTACCTGGACGACTGGCTCATCCGCGCCAAGACGAGGGAGCTCGCCGTGGTCCACACGGCAAGGACCGTCCAACTCCTCACGGACCTGGATTCTCCATAACTACGCCAAGTCCCACCTGGTGCCCGCGCAAGACGCACTGTTTCTGGGAGCGAAGCTCGACACAGTGGCTCTTCTGGCCTCCCCGTCGGAGGAAAGGACCAGGTCCATCCTGGGCAAGGTACAGCGGATGTTGGTTGCCGACGCGGCCAAGGTGAGGTCCATCAAGTCCCTCCTCGGAATGATGTCTTCTTGCATTTATCTCATCCGCCTGTGCAGGCTTCGGATGCGCCCGTTGCAGGAGTTCCTGGACGCTCGCTGGATCCAGACGACGGGCAGCTTCGAGGAGAGGATCACACTCGACGAGAGTTTCCGACGAGCGATCCGGTGGTGGGGCACCCGCGCGCATCTGACGGCGGGCATGGACTTCCAGACCCCAGCCACCAGGAGACAGTGACCACGGATGCCTCCCTGGAAGGGTGGGGAGCGCACACCGAAAATCTGCACGCGAGAGGCCTTTGGCTTCCGACGGAGAAGTCCCTCCATATCAACGTCCTGGAACTCCGTGCAGTGTTTTGGGCCCTCAGGTCCTTCCTTCCGTCCCTCAAGGGCAAGGTGGTGAGGATCTTCACCGACAACACCACCACCATGTTCTACATCAGGAAGCAGGGCGGAACCAGGTCCCCAGCCCTGTCCAAGGAGGCGCAGGATCTGTGGCATTGGGCCGTCGCCCAAGGGATGTTTCTGGTGCCGTTTCATCTGGCAGGGATAAAAAACACCATCGCCGACTCGCTCAGCAGAGAGCTGCGCTCGTGCCACGAGTGGGAACTACGACAGGATCTAGTGGACCGCCTCTTCCGACGGTGGGCACACCCCAGATCGATCTGTTCGCGACGGCGACGAACTCCAAGTGCCGGAGGTTCGCCAGCAGGTTTCCCCAGCCGAGGAGCATGGGCGATGCTTTCTCGTTCCCCTGGGAGGGCCTGTTCCTCTACGCGTTCCCTCCTTTGCCACTGCTAATCCGGCTCGTCAACCAGCTCAAGAGGTCACGGTGCAGGATGATCCTCGTCGCACCTGCGTGGCCGAGGCAGATATGGTTCCCGGACCTTCTGGACTTGTCAGCGTCCCCGTCAATCAAGCTGCCAGTGGACGCGGATCTTCTCTCCAGGGAAGGAGGCGCCATCCTCCATCACGACCCGAAGTCGCTGAACTTGCAGGCCTGGCTCCTGCAGCGTTAGAGTTTGGAGATACGACATACCGGCCGACTGCAGAGAGGTTCTTGCAAAGGCCAGGGCGTCCTCAACTCTTAAATGCTACGGACACAAATGGAAGAGGTTCTCTGTCTGGTGCCACGCACAGAAGATTAACCCTCTACGGATTACGGCTCCCCAAGTACTGCCGTACCTGCTGACGCTGGCCAAGGCTGGACTGGCGCACGCGTCCATCAAGATTCATCTTGCTGCGATCTCCCGATACACCAGAACCACGGGACGGACGTCCTTGTGGTCTCATCGTCTGGTGAAAGAGTTCATGAAGGGACTGTTCAGATCGTTCCGCCGGTGAAGGCTCCGGCCCCGGCGTGGGAGCTCAACGTGGTGCTGACCAAGCTCATGGGACCTCCGTTCGAGCCTCTGCACTCAGCTCCGTTGAAGTTCTTGTCGTGGAAAACAGCGTTTCTTGTGGCCATCACCTCCGCACGACGAGTGGGAGAGATCCAGGCCCTTTCCTGCAAGGCCCCGTACTTGACTTTTCACGACACGAGGGTAGTGCTCAGGACGCACCCCTGCTTCATGCCCAAGGTGCCGTCGGACTTCCACCTCAACGAACCCTTGGTGTTGCCTGTTTTCTTCCCGTCGCCTTCGTCGCCGGCTGAAAGGACTTTGCACTCGCTGGATGTGGCTAGAGCGCTGAAGTTCTACGTGGACCGCACAAAGAGTTTTCGGAAGACGTCACAACTCTTTTGTGAACTTTGGACCTGTCAATCAGGGGAAGGCTCTCTCGAAGGCTTCCATTTCCAGATGGCTCTCCGGCTGTATCATGTACTGTCATCGGTTGGCAAACCGACCGCTGCCTGGCCGTCCGAGAGCCCATTCCACCAGAGCGATCGCAGCTACCACGGCGTTCCTATCTGGTGTGCCCCTGCTGGACATCTGCAGGGCTGCTACGTGGAGGTCGACGCACACCTTCACGAAATTCTACTGCGTCGATCGGGATTCCAGGGAGGAGTCCAGGGTCGGCCAAGCAGTGCTGCGCAACCTGTTCGCCTGAAGGTGAGCCTGGTGAGGAGGTAAGAGATGCTTAATGTTGAGTTTGTTGTATGCTTAATGTTGAGCCTTTGCCACCTCCCGTGGTTGTGCATGTGTGTACTGCTATGTATTCTTTATTCATGAGCATGTGAATCCATGCCAGACCCCATGCTGGAGAAGGAACAAGTTACTTACCTGTAACTGTTGTTCTCCAGCATGGGTCTGGCATGGATTCACATGCGAACCCTCCCGCCTACCCCTCTGCGGCTCTTCACTTGGTCATACTGCCACTTCACGTGCTTCCAAATCTGAAGATGGCTGCCAGAGGCGGGGCTTAGGGAGAGGGCAGTCATTGGCTGTGGTCAGTATGACGCAGAGATCAGTGATTGGTTTTACTACGAAAGACAGATCAGAAACGAAACTGATACTGGTTTTTTCTTTACCGAGGATTCCCAGCCTGACGACGGGGAATATTCATGAGCATGTGAATCCATGCCAGACCCATGCTGGAGAACAACAGTTACAGGTAAGTAACTGTTCACATTTACTTATAAAAGTGCCCCAATGTGATGTCTTCCACTTGGTATTTCTGCCTATCTGTGATGACACCTCACGGTTGGTTGAGGTGGCTTTAATTGTAAGGAGTAGGTTGAGTAGTTAAGATATTGGCTAGGTTTGAGAAAACATGCATTCGTAGTCTTGGAGCTTTGATCAGTTCAAGAGTTGGTTCAGATTCCTTCCATCTTTAACCATGTGATAGTGTTGAATTGCTGGTGGCTACAATGCTCAAATGGAAATGGAGCCGCTAGCCTGCCTTCCTGAAATCAGAGTATTTTGTTCCAGTTTTGTTTGCCTGCGCCAAATTGCTTTAATCTCTGGATTCACAGAAACACTGAGTATTTTTATACCATTAATGTGTAGTGAGACGTGTGGGTGCCTTTGCCAAACCAGGTTTTTTTTTGCGATCTTTTGTTTGCTCCTGCCATCTTAATGGTATGCTGCCAGTGACTTAATTCCAGATCGCCAACACAATCTAATTTTGACTACTATGTAGGAACCCTGTAGTAGAAGGTAAGCATTAGGTTTCGGTACGGACTTAGTTAACCTAACCTGCTTCTATTTAAACAAAAAATATTTGACATTTTAGGAGATCTATGCAAAATGTCAAATCGTGAGCGCTCGCCCCCATTTTACAATGAAGAGAGGTGCCTGATGAGAAAAGTAATTGAATACCAAACTTCATTTACAATATACAAGTGTAGCCCTAGCACCAACTATGAAATGTTGGAAAAGCCAACAGTTGTGTATCTTGCTACATAGTTGGAGTTGCCAGTCCCCAACTGGGTCATATTCCTCCATAGTTATCAAACGGATATTAACCTGGGAAGATACCTCAGCGATTTAAATTCTTGTTTATGGCTTGAGGACAGAGTGCACATTAAAAGTTCAAATCTTGGCAGGGCAATCTGTCCTTTTGTCTTACCAAAGTCAAGAAAACAAGTACCATTAAATTGGGTAATATTAACACTTAATGTTAAAGTAACTGGAAGTTGGAAAAATTAGACATGCAGCACTATATGAAAATGTGAGTATATGGTTCATAATGTATATTTAAATGTTAAGGAATGTCACCAATATCTCTCCCCATTGTTCCACATTTTAAATCACATTCCAAATAGAAGAGGTCACAGAGGTAACCTTTTGAGCACACAGAGCTCCAACTGCTATTCCTTTGCTTGGATCAAGTTAACACCTGGCAGTTGAAAAAATGCTGCTTCAAATGCAAATGTTGCAGTGGAAGAAACGGTAGTCAATCAAGATGCTTCATACAATATTATCGGTGGCCTTTACAGGTCTGTATCCCACATCACTTTGCAGTATTGTATGTGACTTTGGCTAGATACATCACTAAGTTTATTAGAAGCTTTGAGTAGGTCATTTTGCAGAATGAAAATGTGTGCTTTGCAATATAAAAGAATAGTATCCTAACCGTGGTATCTGCACTTTGAAAACATTGTGATTTTATATAAAAATGGAAATCTGTCAGCCAAAGCTCTGTTCGACTTCTTTTCCGTTGCATTTTTTAAGAACCCGAACTCTCAATGTGATGCATTTTTTCTTTACACGGGTTTCATTATGTGGAGATAATTTGCAGTCTCATCATAATTTTGGAACCAGAGCTTCATGCTGGCATATAACAGTGCCAGTGATCTGAATTGTTAAGCAACCCCAAGAGAAGTAGAGCTCTTAAGTTTCCTGTGGCTCTGCTCCAGGAGGACGTCCAGTTTGGTTCCACCCTCCGCTCATTAGCCTTCTGGGACTTGCACTTTGCATAATTTATAAATGTGAAATAAGTCCCAGACTTCTGAGCAAAATAGAACTGAATGGTGTTTGCACGGATGGCCACAGGAACCCCAGGGGCCCTTGAGAAGAGAAGGGACTTTGAGCTGCAGATGTTGCAGGAATACTTCTTGCAGCTCACTAAATAAGGAGTCCCTCAGTTGCACATCAGCTGTTCCGCAAACATGAGGTGATGCTGACCTCCTTCTGTTTGACTTCTTATTTCCAGTGTTGGAATCTGACCTTTTAGCTTCCACTCCTGTTTTACTATTCACTTACATAATTTTGCTAACGCCACTTCCTGGTAAGAATGTGCCTAGGGCCTCTGTGTGTGTCTCACTCCATCTGACTTTCACACTTGTTCAGTCTCACTCCGATGGTACTCTCTGGTAGTATCTCGTTCTACGATTTGATCATTCTCTTTCGATCTCCCCCTATCTACTGTACTGCCACTGCTTACTTTCCCTCTTTATTCCTTTTTAAATATCTCGGACCATCTTTTTTTCTATTGTTTCTCTTCTGTCTCACTCTTGTTCTCCTTCCTTAAGTTTGTCTTTCTGATGTACTGTTTATTACACTTCCCTGATTTATTGTATTATTGCCAATACTTACTTGGAAGAGTGACAAGGGTGCTACCTGATGGAGGCAAGGGGGGGCTTTGGGGAGGAGTGAGTACTGATAGACAGAGGTGGTAATGATAATGATGAGTTATTTATATAGCGCTTACGCGGAAGTGCCTTACATAGAACATATATACATACAATATCACCTAATCTCAGAAGGATGAAATGCTGAGTTGGCCTTGCTGAGATTCGAATCTGCGACCAGCAGATCACAGCAGTAAGCAATCAAACAGTTGAGCTATTTTACTAGCTCTAAAGTAAAGCAAATTCCACAAAGTTCCCTTGATGAGGTGCTGACCCGTAACAAGTCAGGCTACATGGGGAATGCTTCTTGCTAATCTGATGGGGGACGGGGGGTTGGTAGTGCACCTCATGACACACTGATCATAGAGTGCAATAGTACTGAATAGAGACTGATTGTAGCAGTTTGAAGAAAATGGGGTTGTGGTGGTTGGAAAATTCTATTAAAGTTGGGATTTTTTAGGAAGTAAAAATGTAAATCTAATTTCCAATGAGAGCATTTTATAAGTGAGTAAAACTAGGTTTTAACTGAAAAACTCAAAGGTTTTTGTAATATTTATTTTGAATGGATTGTGTCCTCCCACGTATTCATCTATGATATCTCCTATATCTAGCTTCAGCTGCTTTGGATGTTTTTTCCGGCAGAGGGTGCTGTGCGTTGATGCGTTCTACTCTGTCCCTCCATGGCCTCTGTCTCATCCATGGCCTCTGTCTCAAGTATGACAACATCGAAGCTATGTATGGAGCGTGCATCTCCCGTTGGTTTTCAGTTGTTTTTTCAAGTAAGCTATTGCTTCATGAGCTACGCGCGCTTCATATTGTTACTTCGTAGTGTTGAAAATGTCTTTGTCTTCGGCTCCGACAACCCCGAAGACCGGGTTTGAGAAATGCCAAGACTGCAGTGCTAAAAATTCGCTGACGGGCCCACATCGGGTGTGTTTGTTGTGGCATTGGTGTGGAGCACGAGACCTCGGCCTGTCAATCACGGGAAAAGCTCTGAAGGAGCGTAAACAGAAATTGGCGGTAGGTGGACTCCCCCATAAAATCCCCTTCAACTACCCTGTCGAAAAAACATTCCTCCATCAAAGTGAGAGGCGACTCTCCTCGACGGAAGAAAACTAAAAGGTCCAGGTCTTGGAGTGGCTCTCACTGTGCCCGTCGGTGAGAAAATGGAAGAAAAGGCATCATGAATCGCCTACTTTGTCTTCCTCCTTTCCAGAGAGGAGTTTAGCTTGCTTTACTAGGGCCTCTACTACGGCTGAATGGCAGTCATTCAGGCAGATATGATTAAAATTGTTCGAGAGACAGGCTCCCTCGAAGCAAGAAGGCCATGCTGCTACCGTGCCTTCTGAAGCCAGTAAGGAAAGGGCGAGAGCCAAATCCCATGCGCCCTCGAGTCAATGAAATGTCATTGAAGACCGAGTCATCGAAGTCTGTCACAGACTAAGTCCACGGACAAGTCGACGTCAAAACCATTGATGCCATCAGCATCCAAGACACCGACTTCATCAAAGCCATCCATGCCAAAATCAAGTTTGCCTACGACTCCATCAGCATCTGGCTCGAAGCCATCAACGCCTTTACCGGACATTCAGAAATCCTTTAAACCATTGCCAAAAAATGTAAATCTCTCACGTTGATGTATGTAGGTTATGTGCCTTCAGACAACAATTCTCCTTTTGAGTTACAATATGGCACACCCATTGCTCCTGATAGTTTTATATTGGAGGAGTCTAGGATGCAGGACCTGTGATATTTTACAGTCAGCCCGTGGAGTAAACACCTCCCCAGGAATGGATTTTGTCAAGCCAGACCCAGCAGATCATTCAGAGGCCTCTTACAGACAATGACCAAGGTCATTGATTTTCTGGGATGGAGCAGGCCTGCCCTCCCATTCGAACAGGATGGCCTCACGGATATCCTGGACAAAGGTCTTCAAAGGGATCCAATCCTACCATTTCATGTTGCTCTACAAAAAAGAGTAAGTGCAAGCTGGCAAGTACCAGAATCGGGTCCGGCAGTCTGCCAACTCTACGTGTGCCCTTACAAAATGTACGTTCACCCTATGGGACTGTGTATCCATGGCGACTGAACATATTCCCAAAGGGGAAGAAAGATGACTGTCTTAATAAATCGACATCAGAGATTTAAAATAATCCTTTTTTAGCAATGGCTTAAAGGATTTTTGAACGTCCGTTAAAGGTGTCATTGTAAAAGATGGGAAAGAGGCCATGAGTGAGTCTCTACAGTCCGGTTTGGATTATGATTACAGTATCAGCAGAGCCATGGCGGCAAGCACCGTGATACGCAGGTTTGCGTGGTTAAGGAAGTCTGGATTTGCACCGGACGTGCAGTCTAGACTCCTTAATATGCCTTGAGAAACTGCAGACCTTCAAGGCGGCAGCCAAGTCTCTAGGTGCCGCAGTCGGGCAGCATCATCTGTTTCACCCCAGTGGACCTTCTTGGAGAGGTAGATCATTTCGCTTCTACTCCTCAGTTGGTGGACAAGGTAGAGGTGCAAAGTCCGCCCAAGCAGCGGCATCTTTGCCATCAGCCGCTGCTTCAGCCACCTCAAAACCTCTGAGGTCTTGACTCGCGAGACCCCGGTGGGAGGCAGACTGTCTCAGCATCTGAAAGAATGGTGAGGCATTACTGTTAGGGAGAATTCTCTGTTTAGGCTGAATTTCCTAACCTAGTGAGTCCCCAGCAGCTTTGCTGGATTTTTGGGGTTTATTTTATTCTCCTGCCAAGAGTGAGACTTTTTACCCTCACTCTTGGACATGATTTGAGTGCGTTTCTTTGAATCTAGATGTGTTTAATGGGCTATGGGGTCTTATACTCCATAGGGCTTCATGTGTTTTTGTGATGTGTGTTACACAGCACCCTGCGTGCAGTAACACAGGGGTGTCATAGTGACCCCCCAGTATAGACTCCATACTCTGGGACTGACTACTGTCTCCCAGGGCATGTAAAGTCACCATTGACTTTACTAGTCTTAAATTCTGAACGGAACTAGTACAAACCATCATATTGTGGCCGTACTGACTGGGGCAATTCGATTTCCCCAGGGTCTGTTAGTCGAGGGGGCACGTCTCAGTCCCCCCTGATCGAGTTTTGGCTGGTGGCAGTGGATACTACTTTTTATATTCAACCGCGAATATTTCCCTATTGGATTTCCCATTGTTTTAGGCTACTACCTTTAATTATTTACGGTAGCCTCGAACATACCGCCGGTTTATTTAATATTAATTCTCCGGTTGGTATTTTTTGCCCAAACTTGATTCTAAAATGGCGTTTGTGTTCTCTTCTGTGACTCCAACCCAAGTCGAGCCCTTTGTTCCACTTTTTGGCGGGCTTCTCCACAGACGCCCTCCAAAGTGGTGCCACTCTGTCTGGGGTACTTAGGAGGGGTGGAGGGAAATGTAGGCACCCTGGACTGAGTTGCCTAGGCAACTCAAGTCGCACTCCGTCCTGATTGGCCCAAGTGGTGAGCCGGCGGCTCACCACTTAGCATGTTTGAGTGACAGCTAGGCTGAGTGAATGGGGGTTTGCTGCATAAAAGCAGGGCTTTGGGGACTGGAACTTCAGAAGTCGCCACAGGACCTAAGAATCCGACGAGGGAGAAGCTGAGCCGACCTGCCACGACACCACTACCGGTGGAGCCCTGCTGGACTGCCTCACCACTTTTCCCAACGACAGAGGAGATCTCTCGCCGGAGAGTCTTCTTCCTTTGACTGGTGGGGATAACCAGTTTCACCATCTTTTCGCCTTCCCGACGTACCTTGTGGCAGCCTTGCCCGTGCCAAGCAACCCGGCAACCGGGATACCACGTTTTACCACGACCGTGAAACAAAGGTACCACCTTTAACGGGAAAACTCTGCGGCTGGTTTCTGCCCTGGTAGTGCAACGACCTTCATCTTTCCTCCAAGTCGAGATCTTCTCTTCCCCTGGACGACGACGCAACTTGCACCCACTACCAGGAACAACTGCCACCGTTGGAGGATCCTTCCCACTTAAGGTACCTTGTCCCGCCTGGCTTCCCTTGCTACCGACTGTACGGGGTAGATTTAGCCCCCGGCTTTCGAACCTGGGTTAGCCTGGGACACCCTGGCTAAACTTTCCTAAAGCCTCTCTAAACTCTTTTTGAACCCTCTGCAAGACTTTCTAAGCCTAGTGTAACTGTGTGATCTTGGGCGCATTTGTGCTCTGCTCTCTAAGAGTGGGCCCAGCC
>PGSH02008817.1:0-67639 GCA_002915635.3 Ambystoma mexicanum
GCAACAGCTTGCAGAAGTGTGCACCGCAGTTACAGCGTCCTTGATGTTCTTATGCATTTCGAGTATGGATACTGACAGTTCGATCAAGCGAGATCATATGACGCGATTACATCCGCTATACTTCCTTCTTTATTAACGCAAGTACTATGTTTCAGGGAGCTGACGGAGCTTCTTCTACAAGAACATCACCCCTAGTATTTGATGCAGATCTCTGGGTGGTGACACTTCCAACGATGGAGCAAATCGAATCATATTTACGATATCCATTATTTATTTTAGACAACTGATCAATTGTGCAGGTCTATTTAGATGAGCCGTTGACGCCTGCACAAAGTTTATGTTCTTTTTAACAAAATAGAAAACCATACTAATGCAATTACTGTGTTTCAGGGAGTTGCTGAAGCGTCATCTTCAATATCATCATCAATGGAAGTCTATGCGGAGCCCGAGGTATGGATCTTGACAGTTCCATCTAACTAGATCAACAATGCGTGAACTATTGTCGTTTGAATGTTCTACACAATGCGTTCATTCGTGTTTTGCTATTGAGATGTACGTATGGGTATTGGTCCCCAAGTACATTTTGTGTTTTCAATATTATTATACATACTAATGAAAGTTCTATGTTTCAGGGAGTCGATGGAGCGTCAGTGAGTGATGGATGTGCTTATCATGAAAATATAGTCGTTGCAGCGCGAGAGGAAGTGGAGACATGCACACACGAGTCGGAGCAACAGCGTCCAGATGTTGAAGTTCGAGGCAAGAAAGTTTCAAAGAAAAGAAAGCAAAAGAAGGTTAGTGTCCTGTTCACTATATTATGTTGTTTTTCACTGTTAATAGTTCAATACTGTAAGTTGTGTTTAAACTGAACATCCCTTTTCCAATCTGTCCTCTAGTTGCGAGTGGGTGTACGAACTAGATCTACACAGACAGTGAAGCGAACGAGAGATGTTGCTTGTCAAACCTTTTGGCAGGGACTTGAGACTGGAGATGCATCGTGCCAATGGAAGAATATGAAGTGATTGACAACGGAGCTATACCACCACCAGCCATTGATAGTGAATGTCCTCCTGGTAGTTTGGATGCAGTCGGAGATCATTCACAGAATCCACACCCGCAAAAACTAAGAGCGCGAGAAAGTTGAAAAACATTGTTTTTTTCTCCCATCGCCGGAGAAGGAACAGTTGTTGCAAGTGGAAGAGAGTGAAGTGGACGACAATGAAACACCATCAATATCACTCAGCAATAGCGGAAGACGATATCAGAGATTGTACCTTTCATGTGAGTGACATGTCCTCAACGTTACAGGCCGAACCAGCTGGGATGCAGAGTGACAGTATAAGGAAAGAGGCCAAATTCATTGTATTCGATAGCTGTTTGATGGATATTATTATGGTGATGAAATGTGGGCATTGGTTGGTGGGGAAGTATTGTGGGAGCCATTGATTAATGTGACTCGTGCATTCGAGGCACTACCTTAAAATACATGCCACCTGTACACAATATCATCCGTTCTCATGGTCTGCACAACCCATGCTGGGGCAACTGCCAGCAGGCAATCTACTTTGTGCAGCGGCCGCACTTTTTAGTGGTTCAAGTTTTAAAAAGTTACAGTATTTCTTTCAGTTTGTGGGAATCCATTTCATTGCGAAAACTCAGTTCTACAAATACCAAACCGATTATCTATTTCCAGCCATTAGCGAAGCTTGGAGAATGGAAAAAATGTCTATGGAAAGTACATTCGCGGGCAAACGGTTCAGGCTAGCCGGTGATGGACAGTGCGACAGCCCAGGATTTTCAGCCAAGTACTGCACCTACCACTTTCAGGACATGGAAAGTAAGAAAATTGTGAGTCGGTGGTCGTGCAGGTGTCACAAAAGTACATCCTCAGTGGCCATGGAGAAAGTTGGCTTTGTAGCATCATTGCAAGAACTACAATCGCGGGGAATGGTGATCGACCTGATAGCCACGGACAGAACACGTTTCAATTGCAAGCAATGAGAGAAGAGTACAAAAATATAAATCACCAATTTGACGTATGGCATCTTGCAAAAACAATCAATAAAATTGTCGGCTGCAGGTAAAAAAAAAGATATGCAAGGTATTTCACAGTGGTCCAAGTCAATCAGAACCATCTTTGGTGGAGCTCAAAAACATGTGAAGGGTCGTTGAAATTCTACTGGAAAATGGCGGTCAGTAATGCTGCACTGTAGCAACGTACATCGATGGTCGACAACCAACATTTCCACAATTGTGAACATGGCCATTTGTCCACAGAGGAGGCACGGAAGAAGAAGTGGTTGATTCCTTCATCACCCACTCACAAGGCCATTGAAAAGATTGTATTTGATAAAACTATAACAAGAGATTTGAGGGGACTCACGGAATTCTGCCACACAGGAGATTTGGAGGTGTTCCACAATATGTGCCTAAAGTACAGGCCCAAGCGATTGCATTTTGGCATGGAAGGCATGATAAATCGGACTCTTCTAGCGGTCTTGGCACATAACCATAATGTTGGCCGTCAACAAAGTAGGACGACCGGAACTTTAGGTACGCTTCGCTACAATAAGGCCTTCACTAAAAGAAGTAAACAATGGGTGATCAAACCAGTGTTTGAGGATATGCAATATGAGTTTATTGAGAGACTTATCGTAGATGTCCTCGATAGGCACATACATGGAGTGGTGAACGAACCTATGCAGGGGACAACTGCATTGCCACCCAACATTGCCTCTGTTCCATGTCCACCTAAAGCAGAGCTCATTGAGAAATACACATCACGGTTTAAATGATTGTAATTTGATTGTCTGTTCTCTCGAGTCTCCTCATGTTGCAGGCCCATTGAATATGTGTATGCTATGTAATTGTGTAAATAAAAGTGATTGCTCAGTGTACATGCAATGTGTCTCTCCACCCTTGCCCCTCCCTTCACCGTGCAGTAGTGCGAACCACCCGGGTGTCACCTGTGACTTTGCTCTCGAGTCTCCTCATGTTGCAGGCCCATTGAATATGTGTAGCTATGTATTGTGTAAATAAAAGTGATTGCTCAGTGTAAATGCAATGTGTCTCTCGAACCTTGTTCATTTGCGCATTAAATTAAACCAAACAGTAATATAAATCATTTTTACAAAAAATATAGAATGTTTCCGTATTACAAACACATGGCCGACCCATAGGGACAATAAAAAAAAAAGGCACGCAGACAAGATGCCCTTACACTAACTGCAGCTAACTAGAAATGTGTGCTCGCTCAAAGTGAAGGTCAGCTGCTTTGATGTTTTGCTCGGGTGGCGGAACGGCCCACGACCCAGTAGAAGGTTCTATTGTGATTTGACCTTGACAGGCCGGGACCATCCCGAAAGACTAAGAAAAGATAATTAATGAAATTTCAGAAACGAAACGATAGCCATGTCATTAGAAGAAATAACGTCGGCAAAGAAGGAGTGGTGTTTCGGGTCTGCCCTACACAGAGACAGAATGGAAAATGCAAATATAATGTAAGTAACTTTTGATGAGTTTATACCGCAATTTAATTACTATACAGTGGCTTTAAAGACGGGTTCAGTTGTACTTGTTCGTTCTATGTGGCATATTGTTTTCTACCGCGCACTATCTTTCTTGAGAACCATCTCCTTTTACGGAAGCACCTCAAAACCTTCCACCGGGGGACTGTCTCAGTATCGTACAGCCCCCCCTTCCCAGCACTTGTTCTGCACTTACCTTGCACTTGCACCAGCTGGCCCTATTTATTTATTATTTTATGCTACTTACCTTGTACTCCACTCCCCCCCCCTCCCTGCCTCGCCACGCCTTTAAACACTTGTGTACACCCAGTAGCGCTGTCCTAGCTATGAAATGAATAATTTTAATAAGGATCTGATGGTGAGACTAATTTTATTTTTTATGTTTTTAGGTACATCGTGCATTATTGTCTGTGTCACGAGTACCAGACACCGGCGGACGGCTTCTACAGCCGCCAGTTGCTTCTCCGCGTGAACAACGTTACCACCCTGACCATTTTATGGGACGATCGCCAAGTACAAGTATGCCCTTACGCGGTACTAACGGTTAGATGCTACATACCTACCGTTGTGGTGGCCTAGTGCCTCGTTGTTGGAACAGCCATGCGATTATCAGTGCGACCGAAGAGCTTATTTTTATCGTAAACCAACACCCTGTGTACTGCACACGAACATCGCTTCCCTCAAGACGAACTAATTTGGATCGAGAGCAAAGAAAAATGCAAATTGCTGAATATTCTCTAAACATTTGATGTCCAATAAATGTACTTTGCCAAATGTACAATCTTAACGTTTGCTTTTAAACCACAGTTTCACATTCCAAATTGTGGCGCTGTATTGTGAGATGATCTAAGACCATGTGTACAGCAAAGGACCATCGCTTTCATCAAAACGAACTTTTTGGAACGTGAGCAAATAAAAATGCAAATCGCTGAATATTCTCTAAACATTTGATGTCAAATAAATGTACTTTACCACATTTACAATCTTGCGGTTTGATTTAAAAGTACATTTTCATATTCCGAATTGTGGCGCGCTGTGTTGTGAGCTGATCTGTGTTGATTTCCGGGTTCTGTGTGGAGTCGCGTAGAAGACGCCTGGGCGCGTTTGCCTACGTAGCACAGTCACGTCACGGATAGAGGCGGGGAATTTGAATGTTTTGATGAAGTCTGTTTCAGGGGCGGGGGATTTGATTTAGTGCCGCAAAGGCAGGTGAGCCAGGTAGATGTGGGGAAATGATAGGATTATCACAAAATGGAGGCTGATTTCGAGTGCGATAATGGGCAAAAAGTCGGGTAAGGTCCATAGGAAAGTTTTCTACGATCTACCGATTTATGCTTACAAACCCATGGCCGACCCCTAGGGACAATAAAAAAAAAGTCCCGGAACTAGCCTTTAATGTCGAATGTACCATGGTGATTGGCACTCCAAACCAGCAATTCCTCAAGAAATTACACAAAATACCCTAAAACACCACATAATAGCATATCATACTGTCATCATATCACTTATCCATTTACATAACAAAACGCCTGTAGTTTTAGATGCGTATGTACCTTCTATAACCATGAACTTTTTCTGCATCCTCACGGTGCACACAGGTACCTGCTATATACACCTGTAAAATGCCCTTTCAAATTTAAATGGGAAATTAAGGTCCCAAATTACTCAAACAACCGACTCGCTTCTTACCCGACATCACAATCATTCTTTTTACATTCCATAGCCAGAACTAGACAGAACTTGTAATAATCCATTTAGCGCTACTCACTGTAAAATAAGCCATTCCCCACTATACTGTCATGCCCTACAGATGTCACCTTAATTGTTAGCCGCTACCCGACGCCTCACTAACTGAGACGGAGCGGCATGCCTACATCAACAATCCGCTGAAAATATCTCTTTTCCTGAGGCAGAGAGCACAACATTCAGCGCCTCGACAATCCATGCCTTTTGGATGCTATTCGTAGCATATGGTTCTCATGTTCTCTTGTGGGCTGTTCACTCCTCCTCACCTCGCCAATGACAATTCCAAGTATAGACTTGTCGCAAATAGCCACGCCGCCGTTGTTAATTCCATGCTCCATATAGGCACTGTTCACGTAGAACTGCAGCCGCCACGAAATCCCTCCTTACTGTAGCCTGTTTCCGAATCTGAAACTTTCAAGCTTTTTCCGGCACTGGGATTGGATGCCGAGGACTTCCTGATCACGTGCAATACGAAGGTCCTTTATTCACAGAGTCGTGGGTGCTTACACAAGCGTCATCTTCATAGACAGATCGTCAGAGACATCCAAACCTTTACTCTTGAAGCTGTTAGAGCGGTCTACCGGTTCGCCGACTCCCAAGACCACCATGGTGACATCATTTCACCAAGAGCATAGCATAGAGCAGAGCTCTGCCGCCAACGGTCAATCGGTTGGCACGCTTGCACACATCGCAGCCACCTGAACTGTAAAGACGCATTATTAACTGGAATTCACATTCCTTCCCACATAGCAATTCCTATGCAATTCAAGCCTTGCCAGAAAATTCACATGAGCGCCAAAAGTAAATGAGAATTTCCCACTCGCCCACATGGTTAATTCTCAGTCCAACAGCCTAATATAGTCCCTTCCAGTCTAAACGACCCCCGGATTTGGCACTCTCAAGCCACATAGGCCGCGCACATTACTACTGGGATTTCTCCATCGAGCATCCAGATGGTCTCATACATTTACCCGCTCCAGACCCCAGGGTTTAGTTCTCCTCCGGTACGTAGGCAGCTGTGTGGCACTTAACCTGTTCCTTCCCTTGCGCCCTGGGTGATGGGACTTACTGACTTTGGGGGAGGTATTGTCCTTCTCCAGCTGCTTGTCCCGGTGTTGTCCTTGTCCTTCCTGCACCCCCTGCAGCAGGTTTTTCCTGCTTCTTTTCCCAACTTGGCTGCGTAGATTCTCAAAGATCCCATCCTCGTCGCCAATGAAATGATGTGGGTTCCAGGCTCTTTAGGATTACTTCAAGTAAATGTATTCCAGCTTTTTAGTTACAGTTCCACATGAAGACATAAGATACACATATAGGACAATAGCCAGGCAGGCCAGCTGTAACTCTCACCACTCAGAACTCTCACTCATAACATTGCACCATTCACTCGTCAACACTCCACGTGACATCACTGGCTACATCAAATCAGGGAAGCACCACACAACACACCTCCCTCCTTTACCCAACCACACATACACAGAGCATGTCACATACAGGCACTACACAACAGATTCCACAGAGCCGTTGTGCTTGCACACTTTGCTCCTTGAAGGGGATGCAGAAATCCTATATGAAAGGACAGGGCGGAGAAAAGTGGTAATTAAATCAGGAGAGAGAACCTTAGAAATTGACTCGTCACATCATAAGGGCTCCACATTCGTATACCCAAGACTGGTTAGGCTAACAGGGTACATCCCAACAGCAAGGACATGGTCTGGCAGGCAAAGCGGATGGTCTAAGGGGAGGCAATAGCAAGCCCCACATCAGAACTTTAGGACATCCCCAGGGGCAAGGCCCATCCTCACTCCCCATGTAATCTACATGGGGAGACACCTGAATCATCATAGGCCAGATTGAGGCTGGAAGGTAAGTTCAAGATCCTACAAATGTAAGGACCATAGGGGGAGTTAAGAGGTAAAGGTAATTTGGAGTTGGAGACAGGAGGCTGTGGGAGAGAGACAGAAGCAGAGACACAGGAGGCTGCGGTAATGAGAAGATAAAGTGCTTGAAAGGGAGAGATCCAGATGGTTGGAAAGAGAGACTCCCATAGGACTGGGGAGTGAAGGATGCAGGGGGCTGGAGAGGGAGAGTGTGCAAGAGACCCAGGAGACTGTGGAAAGGAAGACCCAGAAGGCAGGGGAGAGAGACTGCCACACGAGGCTGAGAAGGGAGAGACCCTTAGGGTGTGACGAAATAGGCTTGTGGATTTGGAGCAAAACAAAGTGTATGAGACCAGTGGAGGTGGGCAAGAAAGGAGAAGAAAATAGAGGAAAGAAGGTGGTGTTCGAAGAGGAGTGGAGAAACATGCAAACGTTGAAGGAGGTGAATGAAGTAAAAGCAGGTACGTGGTGAACATCAAGGAGGTAGCAGAAAGAAGTAAAGACTAAGTGGAGGAAAATAAGGGTAGCAGAGGAGATGGTAGCGAGGCTCGGAGGAGTGAAATATTGTTGAAGAGGAGTACGTTGGAGACTACAATGGAGAAGAGGTGGATGATTAGTATACCGGAGATGGCAGTGGACACTAAGTTTACAAAAGTGTGGCACCTGGAAAGGGTGAAGAAAGGAGCTTGTCGTGAGATTTTGAAGAGGTACAAGATGAGTTTGAGCCGGGAAAACCAGACCGCAGATGGAGTGCATTAGGAACAAGCACGTGGGCGAAGTTGTTGGGAAGAATTCTCAGAAATGTGCCAATTCCCTTCTTTTGCAGGACGTTAGCACTTTTAATTTTTATTCTGAAGAGAGTGAGACTTTTTTCCCACTCTCTCATGCATTTCGATTTGCTTTGAACACTGTGTTTCTTTTGGTTTTCGAGTCTGACAAACTCCATAGGCATCATCTTTTTACATTGTGACACACAGCACCCTCAGAGCAGTGTCACAGAGAAATCCTTTGGATTTCTGCTAAGGTTTAAATACCTTCTCTTGGATAACTACTGTTTCCAAGAGAGGTAAAGTGAAATTGACTTTACTTACAATTTCCTCTTAACAGACCCAGCACACACTATCTTACAATAGGGTGCTGGAGGGGCTACTTAGTATACCCTTTATCTAACTTCTTGTGCAACATTTTTATGTTACCCTTTCTACAATTAATGGCTGGTGGCAGTGGTCCTACCATTGTGAGTTTTTACCGCGGGCTGCTTTCGCAGCTACAGTATAGCAACCATGGGTGCCCATTTTGTCAAAATGGCCCTGGTCGTCTTTTTTTGCCAGTTTTTGTTGAAATGGTCCTTCTTGAGAGTTACTCTGCGCGCCAAACCAGGTTTGGTCCCTTTGTTTGTTTTGTCTTTGGCAGGGTTCACTGGTGAAGCCCGTCTCTGGCTCCAGCGTGTCTGGCAAGGCAGGAAGTGAAGGAGGTTCCCCGAAACTCCCAGGCTTTAGTCTACCAAAGGTGATTGGCTGGCTGGCTGATCTTGCAGGACAGCCACCCTGCTGTGCGAGTGACAGCTATGCTGCAAATTAATGGGAACGACTTGCATAAAAGGCGAGGTCTTTTGCAAGGAAGGCAGACCCGACCCCTGGATGAAGGAACCAAAGGAAGAAACTGGAAGAGAAGCTTGCTGCACCTCCTGGACCGTTGGTTTGCCCGGTGAAGCCCTGCTGCAGTGCTGAAGCTTCTATTTCGACTAGAGAAGCCCGGAAAGGATGACTTCTCCTCTTGGGTTCATGGGACCAATCAACCCCAAGACAAACTCAACTGAAACCCCTCTCTCTGCTGGCTGTACTTCCATTGCTGTTGCAGGAACTGAGTGCTAGGGGACAGGAACACCAGAATCGAGTGCATCGTTTTTAAGCCGGACCCGAGCTCCAGGAAGATCCTACGGACTCCCTCGAAGCAGGGTTGACCAAGCCTGAGCCACCTCAACAGAGTGCTGGACCCCAGAAGCAAGGAAAGTCAACAATGTGTCTAAGAACAGCAGTGATGCTATTTGCTAGTAGCTGAAGCTGCAAAGTGCTGCTGATCTGAATTGCGCCCATTGCTGCCGCCGACCTTCAAATTGTAGTGCAGGAGTCCCCAGACGTCCTCCCTCTTGTCCCCACGACTGAGGCCAGAACAACAGTATGTGCAGGAACTACAACAGGAATAGAAGCCAGCTGGAACCATTTCTTCAGACCTAAGGTACTGTGAACTAAGGGGTACTTGCCTCTTGTGTGTGTAACTTTCTTGCTCTCACTGGAGATTTGCATTGGCTGCCTTTTCAGAGTTGCTTGTAGCTTTGCCCTTCACAAGCATCCCAGCTTGTGCCCCAACAATGATTTCCTTTTACAACAAAAACTCTTTAACATTGTGCAAGACTTTTACCTACCTTCAAGAAGTGCCTCAGCTCCCCTAGACTTTGCTCAATTGACATTAGATGTCCTGGCTCCCTGAAGACTCTTCTTACCATCTGACTTTCTCCGAAAAGTCATACATGCTTTACTTGTATAGCTGGGAAATGGTTAATCTACTTTGCATTGGGGGGTTAAAAAGTGCTTACCTGTTTGAGAAACATGGTAAGCTTTGTTTCCTTCCCTAACCTTTTTGCCACAACGTCAGTATTACCATTTATTTGTGTAATGTGACATATTAATGTCCACAGTGTCCTAGCAATTGAAGTCACCTCAGTGTGTAGGAATATCTGTGTGCCACCCCAAAATGGTATCTACTTACTTTATTGAACTGAAGGAGTGTAAATTGAAGTGTATTTTTATTGTTGCCAATTGCTTCCTTCTATAGAAGGCTTATTTTAAAACTGTTAAATTAATAAATAATTAATTATGTATTCAAGAAATCTTAAGTATAAGTGTTATTTGAATACATGTCACTGTGAAACTATGTTACAACACAACAGCTCACATTGACCCCTCTTGAGATAAGCCTGGCTGCTCAGTCACACTACCAACTTGTGTAGTAGAGACCTATACCAAAAGGACCAGAACCCAGAGAGAGAGAGAGATGAAGGGGATGAGAGACCTACAAAGAAAACTATCAAGAGTTACAGATGCCTTCTGTCATCCTATGACTAGGTGTCCTGGCTAAAGGTTAGTTAAAACATAAGCCCCCACAGAATCGATCAGCATGTTCCAGTAGACGCCAGAGCAGCATATGCGGACAATGCACGGGCTGCACAGGAACGCTGGTTAAGAATGGCAGAGAGAAGGAAGGAGGAACATTCTTTACCCGAGACGGTGTGTGTGCTGGGAGTGGTTTGAATTAACCAGAAGAAAGGGTGTAGGAACCACCTAAGTCAATAAAGTAAATCTCATGAAATTGATATAATTTACAGAATAAAATCAATCTCATAAAAAAAAGCATTAAAATCAATAATTAAAGAAATCGTCTCACCCCACATGAATCTCGCCTAGAGCAAATCCCTAGCATAATGAGATGCCAAGCTGTTCAATTCTTTGGAAAAGGAAACAACACGAATTGTAGTCAAAGCAGGGTCACTGCTTTGACTGCAATTCGTGTTGTTTCCTTTTCCAGTGTCTTAAAGTTTCAATTGATGAAACAGAGTTGCAAAAGCGTCCGGTTAACTGAATCCCTCCCACAGGAGCAGACAACCAATATTTGGTCCTTTCCTCGGTATAGATTTGATTCAGTTTAAATGGCAAGTAGATGTTGCAAATCTCTTTACATGGAAAACGCCTGAAGTACGCAGATAGATGACCTCTCGTATGTGGGAACCTAGCGTATTCGAGGAAAGAAGAATAATCAGACATGGCTTCAATAGTCTATCTACAGTCATCCCTGAAGAGTTTGCCTTTAGTCACATCAGGGTTGCCCATTAATTCAGACTCGGATGAATCTATTCGCCCCAACAGGCCATGCATGGTATCAGTATAAAGGCTAACAGATTTTACTGTGCGCTCTTCCCAAATTTGATGCAGATCTATGTAGAGGGAGTTAGATGGGGGAAGAGAGTATGCTAGAGTAGATCAATAATTGACACCAATGAACCTGAGGCTACAGTGATGTTAAATTGAGTACATGGCGTATGACGGCGTTTGGAATGGAAGTAGAAAGCTGTAACACGTTCTTCCATACGAGGCCCTGTAAAGAGTCAAGATATGGGCCCAGATTTACGGTCGCCAAGTCTAACCCATATAATAGTATGGGCTCCATCTTACCCAGGTAGTATTTAAGTATGGGGAGAATAGAAAATCTGCAAAGTGTTCCAAAGATCCGCTTCATGTGCGCTAGAAGTGGGACAAGCCTGTCTTTTAAGGCTGCTTTCCACATACTTAGCGAGGAGATATCCATTAGGTTATAACCGAAGTAATGGAGAGACGTGACCAACTCAACCCTTTCCGACCCCTAAAAACCAACACAGATTTAGGTTTTTTTGGTCTGGAAAAAATAACCACCTTCGATTTCCCGTTGTTAGCAACCAAGTTGCTACTTAAGGCGTATGAGTGAAATATGTTCCGTTTTTGTTGGAGGCCACGGGCGGTCTTAGCAAACAATATAATATCATCGGATCTATGTGATTATTGCGACACTGGAAAATGCAGACTTTTTTTTTAAACCCCTTTACACCACATATATATGCAGGGGGAGATCCCCCGCACACTCCCCATATTAATATTATATTCTATACCCCCCCCACATATATATGTGGTGTAAGGTTTAAGGGGGGGGTCCAAAAAAAAGAAAAGTCAGCATTTTTGGCCGTCGTAATTGTGAAGGGTGACATTATGGTACGATTCCATATCATCAGCAAAGGCCACCCAATACATCTTCAGATGGCCCAGCTTGACTGGTATCACATCGTAGAGGCGCCATATATCATCTTCGTCGCTTAGATAGATGTTAAAAAGGGTTGGAGCCAAAATGCAATCCTGCCAGAGACCCAAGATGACCAGAATGGGTCTGGTGACCGCACCTTCCCTAGTTAAGCAAACTCTCTGGGTGGTGGTTTGATACAAAAGGCCGATCAACTGCACTAGTTTCAAAGGACATTGTACCTTGTCAATTTTCCCCATAGATGTTCACAAACGACGCAGTCAAATGCTTAAGACACGTCCAGTGATGCCATAAAGATGTTACCCGCATCATTACCCTTTGTGTTTTGCATTAGATGTTTTATTACCGTGGCGTTCAGAAAAGTGCCCATACTTTTGCGAAAGCCCAGCTGAAAACGTGATAAGAAGTCAGACTTGCTCAGACAGATGTTTAAGTCTCAGAGTAGCAGAATGGCGAATACTTTGCCTACCACATCTATCAAGGCAAGGGGTCTATAATTGCCTGGGTCTGACGGTTCTCCCTTCTTGTGAATAGGGATGATAATAGATTGAGACCATGACTCAGTCACATTATGCATAGCACATATATGATCAAAATGTGGTTTGCGGAAATGAGCCCAGGCTACAGGATCTTTTTTAAGTATGAAAAGAGTGAGGCCGCCTGGGCTAGGGGCCCACAAATGTTTAAGTTTATTAATAGCCCATACTACGTCCTCAATTCTCCTGCGACAGCCATACTTCCAAACGGTTCTGGAAGATTAATACATTTTTCTGACACAGGGAATTTTCTAGGAGAAAAGGCGCTACCAGGTGTGTTCCTGGATGGTATCTCCTGTTTTAAGAAGTAGTCGTGCCCAGTATATTGTTGATACAGGCCCAGAATGAATTGTCTAGTATTGGAATTTGAAAAAAGTCCTCGGCTTAAACTTGTTAGCTCTAAAATGTAAATCATATTTTAGGGATTTGACAAAATTCCTGTGACGTTGAGAGGCTAATTTCTGACACTTTGTATATTTGTCCACAGTAAGGTCCTTGGCGCTCAAAGACTTTATATCAACCTGTTTTTGAACTTTAGGGGATTTTATCCTTAGATCAAAGCAATGGAAATTAGTTGTTTTATTGGTTTGAATACCGATCTCACGTGATACCTTAGAAATACTTTGTGTAAAGCACACATCCAAGGGTTTAAAAGCCATACAGAACCACTGGTATCCTCAAACAATTCCACACATACTACCCTAACTTATATAAATCGAACATGCCAGATCCCCAAACACAAACACTATATTTGGAATCAATTGAACTCCCTAGACTTACGTTTGAGGATATCCAAAGCTTAGAAAATCCTATTAGAACAGATGAGGTAATACAGGTTATACAGGATCTCCCATCACATAAGTCACCTGATCCGGATGGTTTTTCAGCCAAGTTTGACAAAACATACAGCAACTTTTTAGCTCCCATCTTAACTAAGTTATTTAATTATTTTTTGCACACGGGACACATTTCACCCACTATGGAAGAAGCGAAAATAATCTTGTTCCCCAAAACAGGTAAAGACCCAACAATCTGTGGGTCCTACCGTCCCATTGCACTGATTAACTTGGATGAAAACATTTTCACTAAGGTGTTGGCCAATTGGATTGCAGATATCTACAACCACAGCCGCATCGTCGATTGTAAAATACCTGGGGGTCCTAACAAACTTACCCTATAGCCACAAGTAAACGCTCTACTCAAGAAATGCTTCTTTCTCCTACGAGCGGCAAAAAGGATCCTAACGTTCCTGTCATTCACCAACAAGACACTTACCATCATAGCTCTCATCAACTCCATAGTAGATTACGTCAACATCCGATACCTTGGCATCCCTGAATGACTTCTAAGAAAACTACAACGCATACAAAATGCGGCGGCCAGATTGCTTCTTAAACTACCCCGAAGAGAACACATCACACCTGCGCTAAAAACACTACATTGGCTACCAATAAAACAACTAATCAAATTCAAATCAATGTGCATCACGCACAGAGCAATCCACAACCAAGGCGCAGAGTTCCTGAGAGACAAATTACACCTACATCAACCAACAAGAATGCTCAGATCAAGCAACGACATCTGCCTGGAACCGAAACCCTACAACTGAAGAAAACTCGGAGGATTTTCTTTCTCTCACCAGGCTCCAAAAACTTGGAATAACCTACCAAAGAACATACGAACACAAGAAACCACCTACTATTCAGGAAACTGGTCAAATCCTGGCTCTTAGCTCCGTAACTAGAAGACCACCCACAAGGGCACACACATAGCTAAAACAATGATTAAGATACCGATCCCAGCTCCCACCAAGCAATCAACTACAAACAGAATCTAAGGGAGACACTCTACGACAAACCAAACTACAAACTAAGAGATAACTATGATAGGATGACACTAAAGACTGAGTACATAGGCAGACCAAGACGGAAGGACAAGGACGATTCATTAATAGCACCCTGACCTGAATTATACTAAGCTCCAACAGACCTACATCACAATAGATAGCAAGGGAATAGTGGGCAGCCAATCCACAGCACCAACATCGAGAGGGGGGGCGGGGGGTTACTATACATACCCAACCCCATTATACTAAGTTCATCACAATACAGCCAGGAAAACGCTGCTCCATCACCCACAACAGTTAGATGGTCAAGAAAGAACGCAGCAACTAAGCGTACCCATAGGAATGCCAGTTAAACAGAACTAGATCTGCTAGAAACAGGACATACAACCCACTAACCCAACTTCAACTCTGCATACCTAATTCACCTGAAAATACACACAACCACCTCCCACCCAGCAAACCACACACACTTCACCACACTTGCAACAACAAACAAAGAAACAACACAAACAGCACCAACAGCACACAAGGTCACGCCCCGGTCCGATACTCACACCAAAGCTCAGCACAAGGTGGAAACCGAACTGAATCTGCCAACAGTAGACCACTTCTCTTCCACTCTCCTACTCCCTCTGCACCAGACTAACCTAGCCCATCTGCCTTCTTGTTTACAGGTCCGCCTGAGCGCCTGGGGACCAATTGCGTTGGTGACTGTGCGCGATATAAATACCTTTAACATTTATCTTCCCATCACTAATATACACAGACCAAACCGGCTTTATTAAATCAAGGTAAACACATGATAAAATAAGTAGAGTTGGCCACATCTTGGAGAAGGTGCAGAAAAAACAGATCCTGCGGTTCTTGTGTCCATAGATGCTGAAAAGGCCTTTGACGGTGTAAAATGGTAGTTTCTTTTTCTGACGCTAGAGAAAATGGGGTTTGGACTGAATTACATAAAATGGATCAGGGCAAATTATCAAAACCCCTTCGCTAGATTGTCAATTAACAGACATTTACCATCTTTGATCTATTCAGGGAAATATGGGGTAGTGGTGGGTCTAAAAATAAATGCACACAAGTCAGAGATTCTGAATCTATCACTATCCCCTTCAGAAGTTTCTGATCTGCAGGCATGGACTTGTTTCAGATGGGCTAAAGAGGGAATTACACTACTAGGGGTTAAAATCACCCCATATCTTAAAGACCTATACACAGCCAATTATCCCCCTCTATTAAAGGACATTGAATCTAAGCTTAAAAAATGGGATCCACTTATGATTTCATGGCTTAGCAGAATCAACTCTGTGAAAATTGTCACTCTCCCCAGAGCACTTTATCTGTTCCAAGCGTTACCCATTAATGGTTAACCAGTATCCTTTTTTCGTAAAATACATAAAGTAGTCTCTACTTTTGTGTGGCAACATAAACCTCCACAGATGGCTCAAGCTGCATTAATGCTCCCACCAGACAAAGGTGTGATGGGTCTACCCAACTTCCTCACATATTATCGTGCTGTGCAAATTAGGGTGATAAAGGAATTGTCTGTGGCTTCAACCGATAAGCGTTGGGTACAGATGGAACTAGCAGTGGGTGGACCCAGATTAAGGGATGCACTATGGCTACCGAAATCGGATCATCCAGCCAATATTCATCGGATTGGAATTATGCACACATTGAAAAAAACCTGGGATGACACAGTGAAAAAACACAGCATTACAACTTTTCCGTCCCCTCTCACCAGTTTCTTAACCCCCAATTTACTCAGAGCTTGGACCCAAATGCTTTTAGAGAATGGAAGGTGGTTGTGTGTGAGAAACAGCAAAATAATGTATACAATGCAAGCAGGCGTTGGGGCTACATGTAAAATCTAGGTTTAGATATTTCCAGGTGAGACATTGGATTTTGGCTCCCCCGATTAAGACTGCAGCCACTAGGCAATTAACCTTTGAGCAATTTGTGTTATCTAATCCAGGGAACAATGTCCTTATTTCTAATCTATACAAAAAACTTGGGGCAGGGACACTTAAAATGAAGCTCAACTATAAAAAACTCTGGTAGGCTACACTGGGGGAAGAGGTCAATGATCAGGACTGGGAGACACATTGAAGAGCAATTCCAAATGTACTAGATTGATTCAAGTAAAAGAGTTTTGGCTCGAACCTATGGTGAATAGCACTATACTGCGGCCTGCCTCGCCCAGATGAAACCCACCATATCAGATAGGTGTTGGAGGCAATGTGATCAAGTTGGGAATGAGAGCACATATGGCAGAGTTGTCCGAGGTTGTCCAAATACTGGGGAGAGGTGAATTCATATTTGTGTGAAATCTTTTCTATATATACACCTCTATCTTTACGCTCCCGCTTGTTAGTTATGTTGGACAAAGACTTTAGACAAAGGCTGAAAGCTGTTCAGAAAGCCTTGGTGATATTGCAATTGGCAGCTCTACTTGTAATTGCTCAGAACTTGAAGCGAAGAGACCCACCTCAAACTTCTGAATGGTATTCTAAAGTATGGATCTTCTTTTGTTTGAAATGGATGACATATTCCATATAGGGGGATCTCCCAATTGTTTGCAGAACACTGGAACATTGTTCTACATTTTTTTTAACAAAGACTAACATCCAGGATTGTCCTCAAAGACTGCGCCTGCAATGGATTGTTTGAAATGCCAAATCAGGGTAATGTTAATGTTAAAGGATATTTGTACCGTCCACTATCACCACCGGAGTGGTCCCCTGGTGCTCTGGCGACTCTGAAAAGGGAGGGGGGGGGCGAGTTAGTGGGAGTAAGCTGGAAAAGTGCAAGAGAGCTGTGATGTGCTGTTAGCTGCCTCAACCCAGAATTCCGTTGGCTGAGCTTGGGGTGTTTTCTGGTCGGTAGTCGTCGTGTACTGTTATGTAAGTCTATGTGTGGTTTGTTTAGTTGTTGCAGTGTAGTGAAGTTTGTGCGGATTGTTGTGTTATAGGTTTGTGGTTGTGTTTGGTTAGAGTTTGAGAGGTATATGCACAGGGGTGAAATCGTTAGTGGGTTGGTTAATTGGGCAAATTCTAACAATCACAATTCTATCCAAGTGTGGCACATGCTGACATTTTAACCCTATCTAGGTGCGACGCCGGCTAATGTTAACAATTACTTCTAGATGCAACGCTGGCTAATGTTCAAGATTACGTCTAGGTGTGGCACATGCTAACATTCAGGTTCCATCCAAGTGTGGCAGATGCTAGCATTCACAGTCCTATATAGATACGGCGCAGGCTAAAGTTCTCAATTCTAAGTGTGCACATGCTAATATTCACAATCCTATCTAGATACGGTGCAGGCTAAAGTTCTCAATTCTAAGTGTGGCACATCTTAACATTTACAGTTTCATCTAAGTGTGGCGCATACTAACATTCACAATCCCATCTAGAAGCGTGGTAGGCCAAAGTTAAGAATTCCATCTAAGTGTGTCACATGCCAACATTCAAATTTCTATCATTTCTATCAGAGTTCTATCAAGTTTGGTACATGCTAACTTTCATAATTCCATTTAAGTGAGGCAGATGCCGATGTTCACAAACCTATCCAGATACAATGCCGGCTAGCGTCCACAATTCCCTCCAGGTGTGACACGTGTATGTTAGGATACAGTGCAGGTCAACATTTCCAATACTGGTATAGATAAATCGGTGGTCACAAATCTATCTAAGTATGCATGGTCTAAGTCTATGGCAGTCTATGTTATGGAACGGTAAGGTAGAGTGGCGGGGGCTTTCTGGTGTATAGTAATTACTCTACACCCCACCCATGTCACACTTACAGTTTTTGTTGGTGTCTGTTAACTGCTGGTTTCCCCTGTGGACACCTGCAGACACTTTGTGAAGCCACCTCTGTTGGGGTTGCCCTTTGCCTTGGGGCCCTTAGCCGAAGGGAACAGGGAACCAGCCAATCGGGGGAAGGGGGTGGTCCGGGAGCCAGCAGGAGGCAGAAGGGACACGGGGAAGGCGAGTGAAGCATGGATGGGGGTCGGGGGGGGGGCAAAAAGGCTGTGATGTTGCTCCCCAGGGCCCAGGAGCGTCCTGGGGGGGATGCACTCACCTGCACCTCTCGATATTAAAGAGGTAGGCAGGGTGCAGGTTGGGCGCTAGGCCCAACAAGAGGCAAGCTCCACCAATCAGGGAGGGGGGTGGTCCGGGAGGTGGCAGAAGGGATGCTGGAAAAGCGAGGGAATCATGGATTGTGGTCGGGGGCAGATGGGTGGCCAAAAAGGCTGAGATGTTGCTCCCCAAGGACCAGGAGGGTCCTGGGGGAATGTACTCACCTGCACCTCTTGATGTTAGGGTGCAGGTCGGCCGCTAGGCCCAACGAGGAGGTAAGCTCCACCAATCCGGGAGGCGGGAGGAGGCAGAAGGGACGCGGGAAAGGCGAGGGAAGCATGGGTGGTGGTCGGGGGAAATGGGGTGGACAAAAAGGCAGAGATGTTGCTCCCCAGAGCCCAGGAGGGTCCAAATATGTATTTGTGGGAAAGTTAGATTTTAGTCCCTATAGCTATGGGAGGTTCACATACATTGTAAAGATCATCTCATAAAACATGACATTCCTTTCTGTCATCCAATCAGCGAAAAAGCAAGGCAGAGATTATGCTTTTGCACAATCCTAGCAGTAGGGGTGTGGACGGTAGGCTTGCCCCTGCCATATAATTTAATGATGTCATTTGGCATGATAAATAAGGGAACCTCACAGCACACACAGACACGGATTCCTGACTTCATCCTGATTTTCTGCGTTGCGCCCTGTTCCTGAATTCTCCATTTTGTTCCCGATTTCATTACAAAGCCATGGCCTAAGAATTTCTGAACTCCTTTTCAGCTAGGCCTCAAAATTCTGAAACAAATCCCAAAAACACCAGAGAAGAATCTTGATCCAGTCTGGCTTGCTACTACTAAATGCTTGCCTGCTGCAAACTCGCCATACCACTGATCTCCAGTCTCCAGTAACCAGTGGCACCAGTCCAGATGACCAGAATCGCCCAGCTGACCCTATCCCGCCAGACGTGCCCTGCTGTCCTTGGTTAGACCTGATCAGCGTGATGACCAGAACCCTTGATGGTCCAAAATCCTAAATTAAAGTGGACTGTAAGTATTAATAGGAAGCATAGAAAATCATAGCATGCCTTGCCTTGTTTTGTTCCAGGCCAATCTCTAAATCATCCTATCCTTACCTTAAGAACTTGTAACCTTGTCAGAACCATTCTTGAAACCTTGCCTCGATTCTTTGCGCTAGTGCTAAACTAATTTAAATAATGTTGCCTTGTAAAATCCCAAACCCTTAAATCCTCCCTCGGGTAATCGGACTGAGGCAGCCAAGGCGGACACAGAGGCGCTGGGGTTGGTACCGCAGATCAACTCTAGAGATGACTGGTTCAATCTGGCAACCTAGCCTGAATGCCCTATTGTAGAATAAAACTATCCTGGTAAAAATTGATTTCTGTTTTCTTTTTCGCATGTTTATTTTCCAAAACGCCTCTCATTTAACATTGCATAACTCACTCAATTGAATAGCTAGAGACTTCATTTCAACTCTGCAGTATACCTAAGCTATAGCTACATCCCAACCTAAAAACCGCACTCAATCTGTAGATTTCACCCGTTTTTCTTAAAAATCATTTGGTTAAATTTAGGCAGGAATCCGCATTTCTGCAAAGTTTTACATGTGTGATTTTTGTTTTAAATTATTTTCAAACTTCTATTAAGATTCAAAGTGTTTAATTTTGCTCAAACTATAGCTCATGTTTGTTAGCATCTTTCCAATGTTGCTCGCATAGAAATGTGTATTGTTTTAAGAACTTTTGCACACATTCATTGTTTTACACAGCCATTTTCAAATGTCATTTAAAAAAGTGTAGGATTGCAAACCCGTTTTTCTCTCTTGTTTAGGGAGGGAAGGTGGTATTTAAATTCTGTTACTGTTCTTTATTCCTAAATACCTGCTGCTTCCTTATATCTGTTTAAAATTGCTTATTGGTGGGTTGAGGAATATTAAGCGGGGCAATCTTTTCAAACAAGCCAAAAGTGTTATTTTCTCTGATGTTTTATATTCTGTGTTGCTAAAAGTGAATTTAACTGCCTTAAAGACCTTATTATCTGTTATTGTCACCACATTGGTGATTGCTGCTCCCTATTCAAAAGTATATGTTTAATTAGAATTTTAAATAAATAAATCTTACCTTTACCAACCAGCCTGATTGCTGGTCCATTGTGACCTGGGGGTATTTTGAGAAGTGGTGTGATATAAGTGGTATATCACTCAGAATATTGAACCTATAGACAGAATAAAATAAGTATTTCATTTGTGCACTGCATACTAGGCTGAGACCAGGGTGTATCGCCTGATTGAAATACTTTACATCCCGCCTCCCGGACCACACCCTCTCCGATTTGTGGAACTTGCCTCCTCGTCCAACCTGCACCTTGCCTACCTCTTTAAAATCGAGAGGTGCAGGTGAGTGCATTCCCCCTAGGACCCTCCTGGGCTCTGGGGAGCAACTTCTCAGCATTTTTGGCAACCTCCCTGCCCCGACCACTATCCATGCTTCCCTTGCCTTTCCTGCATCCCTTCTGCCTCCTCCCGGACCATCCCCCTCCCTGATTGGTGGAGCTTGCCTCCTCGTTGGGCCCAGCAGCCGACCTGCACCCTTGCCTACCTCTAACATCTAGAGGTGCAGGTGAGTGCATTCCCCACAGTAATCTGGTACTGAAATTAGAATACAGCATTGCATCAAAATTGTGATATGTAGCTGGGGGTTGGGAGGGGGCGGTAAACAGTTGGGGTTCAGAGGGGTGGGTTATAGTTTGTGATGTAAATTTGAAATGCCAACAAAAAGAATTAAAAATAAATAAAAATAACCCCAATGTAACAGAGGCATCTCATCATGTTCGAACCGGTCAACCCTGAAAAGCTTGGAGAATGTGTTATAAATATTCCCATCCCAAAGGCACGCATATCGCATGCTTGGGGGTAGACATTTTCAGAGTAAACTTGATCAAGTGGTCTCCTACCCATGGGTCGACAAATAATAGATTGTTACTCCTTGAGGGAAAAGTTGAGCTGACAAAAACAGTCAATCCCAGATTTCAGCGACCCACAATGCCAGCTAAATATAGGAGCCATCAGAGATCTAGTAGGGTCAACTAGATTTAAGTCACATTTTTACATGAAAGCCTCCCAAATTAAGCCCAATGCAAGATTTTGATTACACACTCGGGGGTACCCTGACTATAGCTTTTACCCTCAGCAGAGTAGGCATTAAAGTCTCCCCCCACAATGATTGCGGGGTAATTACCTTCCATCAGCCATGTTTCAAAAAGTGTAGCCAGAGTCGAATGAAAATCATAAATGGTGTTCTTGGCCGGATTCCGGTAGATGTTGACTAATACGTATTCCCCCATTGAGTCTGGCAGAGTGACCCTAACAGCTAGCATACCCTCACATGCACACCACAAAGTAGAAATCCTACTCAAATTGATTTCAATAGCAATCACCCGGCCGCCGCTAGGTTGTCCTTTGGCCGAGCGGGACGCTGGTAAGCAAAAAGTCGAGAATCTCTGCAAAGACAAATTCTCCATGTACATATTTTCCTGGAAGAACATAATGTTGGAATTTTCGGAAGAAGTGAGCACCCTTCCATACCCGCCAGAAGTTAGTACGCTCACATATGTTCCAAGAGAGAAAGTTAATTTCATGGATGCTAGGATTGATTAAGACCGTGGGACAGAGTCGCACAGGTTTTGATAGCCGACTCCACCCACAACCAATCTTGTACCTCTCTGATCTTTGCAAGGAGGGGCATAACAGGATTTAAAGAATGTGCAAAAGTTGGAGGATGCACGCTCACACTATCTGAGCTTACAGATAGTGTAGTCAGTTGGGGAGCTGCCTCTGGGAGTGTTGTAAACAGCTTCACAGCCTCGTTAGAATAGAGTACAAACAAATCATACCCCAAACAATGGAGAACTGCCCTTTGATCTCAGACCAAATTTGCTATGATTTTAGAGTAGAAGTAAGAAACCATGCAGTGGTTATTCACCAGAAGAACTTTTATGATCTTAAAGGGGGACTGGCCCAGGCGTGGGCTTCAGGAAACGACCCCAGGTCCTCGCCATGATTTTGGACCGGCCACGGCCAGATTAGCCGACAGGTCAATCCGACCCTGGCTGGTGGCAGTGGTTTAGTTTTCCTGCCATTGTGCATTTCTACCGCAGGCTGATCCCTCAGCTGCAGTAGTTCTCCCATGGGTGCTCATTTTGTCAAAATGACCAGGTCATCTTTTTTTGCCATTTCTTAGTTGTGATGTCTTTCTTGGGGGTTTTATTGTGCGCGCCAAACCAGGTTTAACCCTTTTGTTAAGTTTGCCTTTAGCGGGCTTCAGTACTGAAACCTGCCTCTGGCTCCAGTGTGTCTGGCAGGGCCGAAAGCGAGGAAGGTGCCCGAACCTCCCTGTCGTAAGTCTCCTTGGTTACCTGAATGCACCCAGCGCTTATTGGCTGGCTGTCCTTGCAAGACAGCCCCCCTCCTGCTGTGTGAGTGATTACTAGGCTGTGCATGAATGGGAGAAACCTAAATAAAAAGCAAGGTTTATTGGACTGAAAACAGAGTCGACCACTGGCCGAAACATCCGACAATGGAATCTGGAAGAAAAGCTTGCTGCAACCTCCTGGCCCGTTGAACTGCCCGGTGAAGCCCTGATACTGTGCTGAAGCTCCAACTCCAAATCGACTAGAGAAGCACCGGAATGGATGGTTCCCTTGGGTTGGTGGGACCAACTAACCCCAAGACTAACTTTGCTGGAGGACATTTCCCAACTGGCTGTACTTCTTTGCTGCTGCTGGAACCGAGTGCCATGGGTCAAGCAATTCTTAGTCGAGTGCATCGTCTTTAAACCGGACAAGAGGAAGATCCTGAGGACCCTCCTGAAGCAGGAAGTACTAAGCACGAGTCACCTTATCAGAGTGCTGGACTCCAGAAGCAAGGGAAGCCCATCAAGTGTCCAACAACCGCGGTGGTGCTATTTGCCGGTAGCTGAAACTGCAAAGTGCCGCTGATCTGAAAAGAGCCCATAGCCGCTGACGACATTCGAACTGCAGTGCAGGAGTCCTCCAGATGTCCTCCCTCTTGTCCCCACGACTGAGGCCCAGTAACCCAGGATCTGCAAGACTGCAACCAGAACAGAAGCCACCTGGATCCTCTTCTTCAAACCCAAGGTATTGTGCTGACTACGGGGTACTTACCTCTTGTCTGTAGCATGCATCCTCTCAATTGAGACTTGCAGTAGCTGACTTTTACAAAGTTGATTTCAGCTCTGACCCTCACAAGCCTAGCAGCTTGTGGTCCAACAGTGATGCCTTAAAAACTCTCTAACATTGTGCAAGACTTTTGTGCTATCTAAAGAAGTGCCTCAGCTCCATCGACATTGTTCAAATTGACTTTGTCTGTCCTGGCTCCGTGCAGACTCTTCTGACCCATTGACTTTGATTCTAACTGTCCCTCATAGGTGGTGCCTAAGTTTACCTTGTATTGCTGGGAAAGGTCTAATCTAGACTTCATTGGGATATTGAAAAGTGCCCACATGCTCTGAGAACCTGTTAACCTTTGTCCTTCCCTTCCTTTAGCACCACCTCAGAATTTATCAAGTACTAAAAAGTGATATATAAATGTCAATACTGCCTAGTAATTGAAGTCACCCCAGGGTGTAGGAAGTGTATTGTCAGCATCTTTAACGAGTATCTACTTGCTTACTTGCTTATTCTAAATCTGAGAAAGTGGATGAAGTGTATTTTTATTGTTGCATATTTCCCTTTTTAAAGAAAGCTTATTTAAAACTGACCGTTAAATAAATAAATAATAATTTTACTAGAAAACCTTGAGGGCAAGTGTTATTGGATACTTGTATGTGTGGATTTCGATGCTACGTCAGATGTGGTAGGCAATGTATTCGCCATTCTGCTACTCGGACAAACATCTGTCTGAGCAAGTCTGACATCTTAGAACTTTTTCAGGTGGGCTTTCGCAAAAGTATGGGCACTTTTCTGAACGCCACGGTAATAAAACATCTAATGCAAAACACAATTAACCTTCTTGAGATAACGTCTGGCTGCTCAGTCACTCTACCAACTTGTGTAGTACAGACCTATACCAATAGGTGGATTACCGAATATCAAGAGGACAGGACTGGTGGAATCTCCCACAGGGTTACTGCATACAATCTTGACTAAAACCCTGACAGTCACAGGAGGAAGGGAAGGAGACAGGCCCAAGCTATTAGATCATTTGTCAGCTGTCCTTTGTATATTTCAATCTTCTCCCCCACCCTTTTAAGGGACTCTGTGTGAATTTGTGCAGTTATTTTAGCAACTTCACAGCCAGATCCGTAATTTCAGCTGGAGTGGCCATGCCTGCAGTTGCCCAGTTTGAGACCTTATTCAAATTTAATGGATGCAGTCCTGCCCTAGAATCTTCAGTCGCGCAGTCCTGCCATAAAATCTTCATAGTCGGCTCCCCCAAAGAATTTGCCATCCCGTTGCTAGCATCGTCCTAAATCGGACCATTCTCTGAAGTTAAAAGAATGGATCTGTTGCTACCCAAACACAAAAGCGTGCAATCCTGCCTGAAGTGCAGCCGGAAAGCAGACCCGTTTACAAAAAGGCAAGCGGTTGGCGCTGTTAGGAAGGCCTGCGGTGTAGCAGGAGGAATGTTACGAAGTTGGCCATCTCTCTCCCGCAATTATGTTTTTCCTGCAGCAATTTTAGAAAAACCTGAATCGGGCCACGTTGCTTAAGACATCTGTGTCACCCCTGTAGAAGCGGCTTCGAATTCAGAAGTCCCAGAATGCAAAGGTGACATCCTCAGGGCCCGACAAACCGATTAAGGCTATCTTGATTAGCCATATCTGTCTCAAGAGGCTGTATTAACTTTTATTGGGTTGACATTAGGGCAGAAATATTCGCTGGTGCAGTGAGCTGCGAAGGAGGGTCAGTGCAAAGCACGGTGCTCCGACCGCAGCATACGCAGAGACATGCAACGATGCCCCTTTGCTTTGTTGCAGTCCAAATCTTAGTTAAGGGACGCTTCAAAGGCCACAAGCCCGCAGTCGTAACCCCTCACAAAGATATGCTGAATAAGCCCAGACAATTACAAGGTTCAGAACAACTTTGCCAGGTGCCGTATCACCAAGTCACTAAAATGACAGTGAGGTAGTGTGAGTACAAAAAAAGGGAGAATACTCCTCGAAGTCAAATAGATTTGAACAAGAGCAGCTTACCAGTGCGAATCTGATACTGCTGCCGAGACGAAAAAAAAATACAAATAAAATGCAATCACGTGCCAGTATGGAGTAGTCCAAAAAGCACCCAAGATGTAAAGTAAAGTTGTGACCACAGAGCCGGCACAGTCGGCACACACTGCACCGACTGCCACAGTAGAAATACTTTAAATTGGTCTCATACTAGGGTCTTAGAACCCCTTAAACCCAAGAGTGTGATTGTGGTGTTGTTTGTTGGATATAATTATTCTTTTTGCTTTTTCTCCCCATCAAAGATTTCAATGAAAACCCCGGCAGCTTTGTCTTAAGCCCTTACCTGACCTTTGAGGTAGGGAAAGCCTCTTTCACTTTACTTACATGCTCAGCCTATTTATTTTGGGGTCAATGGCGGACCCTCTTAAGTGCGGAGGACGAGTATGCTTGTCCTATTTGCATAGACATGCATAATAGCCCACCAATTAATGGGTGAAGGCTACCAGGCCAGGTGGACAGTTCCCCTAAGTCATTCTGTTTTGTTTTAATGTAGTACAACCCACCTTACAACCTTACACAAGAGTGTTGTAGAGTATTTTGTATATCTCCTTTTCACATGTGTGGCAACAATTACATTTAAGATGTGCCTATGATAGGCTGGTAGCTGTGAACTGGGTTGTTCATCTTTTTTCGGTGCACTCCCATGCACTATCATTGCACAGCACATTGTCATTCTGAGTGCAATATACTCATAATGGCCATTCCAACAGGTCAAAGACCTATTTTGCAGTTGTCTTCCGGCCTTCTTAGTTCAAATAAGGGAGTGCACTTTCCTGTGATCCCGCTCAGATTCCTGGGTTAGTGTCTTTGTGTGGCTGATTTGTCAGGACTGCGCTTCGGATAGTCTGGTCCCAAAGTAAATCCCCGTCATGAACTGTTCCTGGACAGATGTGGGGTTTGTGGCTCGATTTATTTTATTTTTCCGCTTGACCTGGATGACTTTGCTTTCTCAGTCCTTGCGGTCCATCCTTGTTGTAGGAATCACTGTGGATGTCGGAACAGACAGAGCACCAGAGATTTGAATCGCTTTGTAGTTGGACCAATTCAGACACCATATTCAGCCACACGATGCACCTGTGACCATGACTCCGATCAATAGAACCAGCAGTAATTCTGGGTCACCTACACAATCAGAATAAGGAGTGCAACAGTACGTACCAGTTTGGGAGACCCACTCACCCCACAGGGATTGTATGGACACCAAGTCCACTACTGGCTGTGATCAATGAAGCTCTTGACAAGGCCCTCCAAATCTCCCCTGGGTAAATCCTACAATGGTGGCATAAGAAGTGCAGCCCTACACCTTTGCTTATTTAACATTTGTTTCAAGACGTGCTTTTAAGACTCATTTCTCTTACTTACCTTTTTTGCAGGAGGACCTTTGACTTCTTAGCCACCTCCCCTCACCCACCCTGGTACCAAAACAGTGACTGACACTGGACAGTTTACTTAATTGTAATATATTGTGTTTATGCGTTTCTCCAACCTCTTTACAATTTGAGTTGATCATTACTATTACAGTTCAGCATTGCATATTTCAATTGCTTCTGGGTTAGAATGCAAGTGTTGTGGAGTTCCATTTTGGATTTGCTAATAGTATATATGTGTGTGTTTTTACATAGGAGGATTTATAGGGTGTAATATGACAAACATTACTTATCAGTATTCTTTCTGAAGCTTGTATCTGCTTAGAATCACATGCTTTGCATAGGCCGCCATCTAGTGGTTGGTGCAGTGTGTTGTGCATCTGTATGTATGAAGAGCGTCTTTCCTTGTAGGATATTTTGGAAGGAAAATAGTGTCATCTTTATTGCTAGAAGCTCTAGCCAGTTAGTAGTATGTTTATTTGTTGTGTTGTCCACTTCCCCTGGGCATTTAGATAAAGGCAATGTGCCCCCCATCCTGCCAGTGATTTGCCTGTTATTTTATTTGTGGCTGTGGGAACACAAAAGGTCTTCCCTACGTTCATGCTTGGTGATCATCAAAGGAGATCTTTGTTTGATTTTTGCGAGACTACCACTAGATCTTCCCATTGATCTGTTTTCTGTGACCCTTGATCTGCTAGCCACTGTTGCGTTATTTGCATTCTTCGCCTTCCATGTGGTATTTTGAATATGCAAGATGCCATCATGCTGAGGAGTCTCATAACTTTTTTCAGACTGACATCTGGCCTGGGTTGAAAAGAGGAAGGCCTTTGTAAAGCCTGTACCCTCTCTGGTGTTGGGAATGCTGTGGCTGTTCGAGTGTTTAAAACTGTCACAAGGGAGACTTTCTCTCTACTTGGGGTTCGACTTTACTTCTTTTCATTGATTCAGAAGCTTAGGCCGTGTAACAGTTCTACGGTCTGCAGATTGTGTAGTAGGCACTCTTGTGCATCCATTCCCAATACAAGCTAATCTTCTCGATAAGGGTTTTCTGGTAAGGCCTTGTGGCATAGATGTGCCGCAACCACTGCAAGCACCTTGGTTAATACAGGAGGTGCTGAGACAATTATAAAAGTAAGTTCATTGAATTGGTAGTGTTTGTTCAGCATTTTGAACCCAAGGTATTTTCTGAGACTTTGGAATATTGAAATATGAAAGTATGCATCTTTCAAATCTAATGTCGCCATGAAGTTTCCCTCCTTTAGTAGGGGTATGACTTCCTGCAATATTGTCATCCTAAAGTTTTGGGGTATGATGTATTTGTTTTTTGGTCTTAGATCTAGGACTGGTCTCATTGATACGTCCTTTTTTGGTACTAGAAAGTAAGCCAAATATATCCCTGTGTTTACCTGGTCTGCTGAAGGTACTTCTATTGCTTCCTTTTGTAGTAGTTCTTGTAGAAACGTAGATGTTCTGGGTTAAGGGTATTATGTTTTTGTCTACCTTTTTCTAAAGCTTTGTCTACCGCTGTACCGAATAGACAATCATCCTCAGCTGGTTTGTCCAGGAGGGTGTGCTGTGTCTCAGGTTTAAAACTGAACTTCTAGGCCAAGTGTCTCTTTTTAGGATTGTTGCCCCCTTAATAATTCTGCCCGCTGCTTCTGCAGCATCCAATAGCTTTTTATCACTGCATTAAATGAATTCTTCACCTCTGTTATTAAAATTGCTGATCTAGTTGGCTCTTCTACTTGACCTGTAAGTTGTTCCATTTCATCCCATTGGTTCCTATACTACTTTGCCATGAGAGCTGTTGCATTAGCGATTCTCACCTGAGAGGCTGAAATTTCTATTCTCCTCCCAAAAGCGTAAATCGTTTTGCTTTCCTTATATGGTGGGAACTTGCTTGTTGATAGTGGTGAGCCCCCTCTTTTCATGGTAGTAGTTGCTACAAAGAAATGAATCTTGTGCTGGCCCCAATGTAAAGTGGGTCAGTAGGCGCCGATCTGTACTTCTTTTCAATTCTGGGGTTAATGGGTTTTGTTTGTACCGGATATGTAAAAGATGGCTTAATTCTCTTCACTACACTTTTCAATAAAGGAATAGCCTGTGAGGTAGACTCTTTCCTCGAGGACGTCCTCGATGAAATCAGTCTCTTATTGCGATTCTTCTATTTGTATGCCAAACCTCCTCACTGCCCACTTTAATAAGTCAGCATGTAACACTTGGTCCTCGGTAGGAGGTTGAGTTATTTCCGTAGATGGCATGGTATAGTCATCTGGGTCAATTTCTAACTTTCCACCCCCCTCTTCAATAATCTTCTACTCAGAGCATATTTCCTCCTCCTCTACTATGTCTCACTCATCTTGTTCCTCTTGAGTAGGTTGAGGTACTTTTTAGCATTTTTATCAAAAAGGTGTTCTGTTCCCCTTTGCTTTTTGTGGGTAGTATGTAAAAGAAATTCACAAAGGATTCAATTTTCCCCATCAGGTTAGAGAATGTGTCCTCAGCCCATTGAGTTTCCTTTGCGACGCTCGATGGATCATGGGTACCCGTACACGTAGAGCAGTGATAGGGTCACAGATACGCCCATTTCTATTCGAAAAAAATATGCAATACTTTGCACCAACCACTAGATGGCGGTCTGCACAAAGCATGTGAATCTAAGCAGATTCACAAGCTCCAGAAACGTGGATTTTACAAGCACAAGTATTTAAGACCAAATAAATAATATTTTATATTTCTGTGTGCTGCTTGTTTACTGGACTGTCTCTACATGTTAACTGTACTTACACACCAGTCCCTGAAGCCTGCCTTGATGGTCCGTCTATGCGAGATTTGGCTAGACTAAGTGTCAATAACCATACATCAACAAGGCTGGCTTCTCATCTCAGAACCTGTGCAGGGGTAGCTCTGAAAATAAACTGTGGTAAACTGATGAGACAGATCAAGACCAGGGATTACCACAATCTGGATAACTTACTTTTGATACTTTTTACCGCCTCTCCTTCTGATACTATCTTTTTAAAATGTTTCAACGAAGAACTGACTACATCGTGAAAAATGACCATCATGACTACTTTTAGTTTTCTTCAACGCTTGTCGGTTCATTATTTGGAAGCCAAATTTGATGTAGTCTCGAATAAACTTTGGTTAAACGTATCCATTGATCTAGCCTGTGTTGATCCCACTCAGCTCAAGACAGTTCCAAGGTAGGCTGGTATTTTGCAGTCTTTGCGAAGCCAACAGACACACCTGGAAATTAGAGCTCCAATGGTAGATGTACATAACCTTGTTAAATTTAACTAAAGCATGTGCCAGGATGCTCATGACAAAGGAGTTATACAAACAAATGTGAAAGATCGGAGGAGTGCATGCTGGCTTACCCCAAATAATCCACTTTAACAAGGTTTTGATTTAAAAGATTTATATTTGCTGAGGTAGTATTACTCACTGTAATAGCATTTCTGATGATTGTGTCTGCTTAGATTCACAAGCTGTGCATATGGTCTGACATCCAGTGGTAACCGCGGAGTATTGCATCTTGTCTTTCGGGGACCGAAAGGGGACGTCGGCATGGGCGTGTCTGTAACACTATCCCTATCGTGATGTGTGTAGTACCCAAAATCCCTCACGCGCCGAGGTCCCTCGATTGTATTTTCTCTGCCATGAGGGAGCCCAAGGCTATAGTGAGTGAGTACATAAAGAGAGAAAGTAGTAAGACGTCTATGTTCCTTCCACCCCGAGCGGGGAGGTAGGGAGGGCGCATGTGAATCTAAGCAGATACAATCATCAGAAATGCTATTACGGTGAGTAATGCAGGTCTTCTGATGCTTGTTAATCTGCTTAGAATCACATGCTGTGCATAGACTAGCAAGCAGTACCCAGAGTTGGAGGTGGGTTGTGAGAAGGAACAGTAGAGAAAAGATGTCTTAGTACTGCTTGTCCCACCTGAGAATCAGACCTAGAATGAGTGTCTAGGCAATAGTGTTTTGTAAAGGTGTGTACAGAACTCCAGGTTGCCGCTTTGCAAATGGACTCAAGAGGAACATTTGCAATTAATGCTATGGATGCCCCAGTGCCTCGAGTAGAGTGTGCTCTAGGCTTGAAGGGCAGTTCTCTCTTAGCAAGAGTGAAACAGAGTGATGCATTTGACAATCCACCTTGAGATAGCTGATTTAGAGACAGGATCCCCTTCTCTACCAGCTGCCACTGAAACGAAGAATTGTTTAGTCTTCCTTAGTGGTTTAGTTCTTTCCAGGTAAAACAGGACTGCCCTGCGCACGTCTAGTGTGTGAAGGCTTCTTTCGGTCATGTTAGTAGGGCTCTGGATGAAAGTGGGTAGTTCGATTGACTGGTTCACATGGAACTTCGAAATGAATTTAGGCGCAAACCTGGGATGTGTGCGCAGAACTACCTTATCTTTGTGGACTGTAACAAAGGGGTCTAAAACAGAAAGAGCCTGTAGTTCGCTAACCCTTCTGATAGAAGTGATAGCCACTAGGAAAGCTGTCGGTCTTTCAGACTTGCTTTATGCATAGGCTCAAAGGGAGCTCCCATGAGCCTGGTCAAAACCACATTCAGATCCCATCCAAGGGCTGTGTGAGAGATGGGAGGATAAATCCTCTTAACCCCTTCCATAAAGGCTTTAATTACTGGTATTTTTCCACCACGATACCTTTTGTTGTGATGTGGTGTAGGCTGACAGAGCAGCCAGATGAACCTTTAGGGAATTGAAGACTAGCCCAGAGTCCAACAGGTGGGGTTAGATACAAGACAATGTGTGAGGGTGAGCAATCAATGGGATTGACGCTCTTGGAGTTGCACCAGATGACAAAACGTTTCCATTTGCTGGCATAGCAATAACGTGTATTAGGTTTCCTCGCTTCCCTGAGTATGTCCATGCATCTCTGAGGGAGTTGCAGGTGTCCAAACTCTATGATCTCATGAGCCAGCCTGCTAAGTTCAGAGTTTGTGGGCATGGGTGTATGGTCTCCCCCCTGTCCTGAGACAACATGTTGTACGGGCAGGGCAGCTTGGTGGGGAGAGGAACATTTCCATCAGGTGAGCGAAGTAGGGTTAGCGGGGCCACCAGTATCATGGTAACTGGTTCCTGGTGCATCTTGTACACTATTTTGTTGAGAAGGGGAGTTGGGGGGGGTGGGGGAGTGTAGACAAATTTCCCAACCAAGTTATCCAGAGACCGTTCCCCTTAGGACGGTTCTGGGGGTACCTGGAGGCTTAGTCTTGGCAATGGGCGTCCTCCTGAGTAGCAAACAGGTCGATCTCTGGGAAAACCCATTCTGCGAAGACGTTGGACACACTGTCTTCGTGCAGTTGCCATTTTGTCTTCTTCTGGCAGAGGAAAGTCTCTGCTGAGTACGTCTGCCAGAAGATTGAGTTCCCCTGGAACATGTTGGGACAACAAAAACATCTTGTGCTTGAGAGCCCATATCCAAATGTTTTGGGACAGCTTGGATAGCCCTAGAGAGTGAGTGCCCCCCTGATTGTTCAGGTAATACATTGCTGTAGTGCTGTCGTTAGGATCAGCACTGTCTTCCCTTGCAGTTGCACCTGAAAGGCTTTCAATGCTTTGAACACTGCTAGTAGCTCCAGTAAGTTTATATGGTTGGACGCTACTTGAGGGGACCACACTCCGTGCGCTGTCTGCTGAAGCAGGTAAGCCCCACCCCGTGAGAGATGAGTCTGTCGTGAGAGTGGCTTCCACTGCAGGGGTGGTGAAGGTCTTCCCCTTCAAGAGGTTCTCTCTTGACCACCACTGCAGAGAGAGAACAGTTTTTCCCATTGTCCGCTGGCCTGACACCACTGGCTGTTGAGCCACTCTTGCATGGACGCATGCGCAGCCGCGCGTGGGGAACCAAGTATATACATGACGCCATCATCCCTAGCAAACGCATGGTCTTGCGTACCGTCACCTCCTGACTGGATACTTATTGAGGAATCAGAGAGCATGTTCTGAACCCTCTCGCTGGAGGAGAAGACAAGGCCGTCTTCCGTCCGAATAAGCGCTCCCAGAAATTGTTTTACTTGGCTGGGGACTAAGCTGGATTTCTTTTCGTTGATTGAAAAACCCAGGCTGAAGAGGAGATCTACTGTTTTTTGGGTGTTCGAAAAACATGCGTCGAACGAGTCCCCCTTAATGAGCCAGTCGTCGAGGTATGGGTAAACTAGGACTGATAGTCTGCGCAGGTGTGCTGCAGCCACTGCCAGGACTTTGGTAAACACCCTTGGTGCCGAGGCAATGCCGAAGGGAGTACCTTGAATTGGTAGTGTTTGTCCTGGATCATGAACCTTAGGTATTTTCTGTGCGCTGGCAACATTGAAATATGAAAGTATGCATCTTTCATGTCCAATGTTGCCATGAAGTCCCCTGTTTCAGCAATGGGATCACCCCCTGCAGTGTTACCATACAAAACTTCTGGGGTTTTATAAACTTGTTCGCTGGGCCCAGATCTAGAACAGGACGCATGGCGAGATCCTTTTTGGGTACAAGGAAGTACACTGAATAAATACCCTTGTTTACCTGAAGAATAGGGACGGCTTCTATGGCGTCCTTTCCCAGCAGTGCTTCCACCTCTTGGATCAGGATCTCCAGATGGTCCGGTGAAAGGCGCCGTGAGCACGGCGGTCTGAACTGTGGAGGTCGGGCGAATTCCACGCAATAACCGTGGGCGACTGTCTTTAAGACCCACTGGTCGGAAGTTATCCCCTCCCATGCCTTGAGGAAAGATGTTAATCGCCCCCCGACCGGGGTGACATGGGAGGGGACCTGGACTTGGTGGTCATTTCTGACCAGAGGCTGTGGCTCCTCTGGGATTGGGGCCTCTGCCTCTACCTTTGCCGCGTTTCTGACCCCTTGAGGGGTAGTAAGTGGGGCTTCCAGATGTTTGATTTGTGTTAAGTTACCCGTACCGTAGTTGTTTTGACCAGCACAGGATTGCCCTCGAAAGGACAGCCGAGAATTACCACCCCTCTGGGAGGAGGGTTTCTGTGTAATTTGGTGCAAGGACCTTATAGTCTCATGCTCCTTCTTGGCTGTCTCCAACGCTTCATCCACTGCTTTCCCGAAGAGGTTAGTCTCCTCAATGGGTTTATTAATGAGGGAGGCCTGAGTCTCAGGTGTGAAGCCTGATGTACGCAGCCATGCGTGTCTTTTCAGAAGAGTACCTTGTGCAAGAGACCTGCCTGCTGTTTCTGCAGTGTCCAGGGTGTTCACCACATTCTGGTTAACCAGTCTTCCCTCCGAAACAATGGCGAGAAGCTTTGTTCTGGCAGGTTCAGGAACCTCCTGGAGGCCTTCTTGGAGTAAGTTCCATTGGGCATCAGCATAGCTTGCTAATAACGTAGTATTATTAGCAACCCGAATGGTGTATGCAGCTGCTGACGTGACACGTTTGCCCAGGGCATACAACCTTTTAGACTCCTCGTCCAGTGGTGATTCACCCGTGGCAAGAGGTACCCCTGCCCTCTTTCGAGTGGTAGTCACTACCAGTGAGTCTGGGATGGCGTGCCCTTTGATATAGAGTGGGTCGGTAGGAGAGGGCCGAAATGTTTTTTCGACTATCGGGTTCACAGCCCGTGTCTGAGCAGGTGTGACCAATGAGGGAGCTATCCGTCTCTTAACAGAGTTAAGGAGGGGGATGGATTGACTCGCCGGAGGTTTTTCCTGGATAGTATCTTCCACGAAATCCTGCTCAGGTACTGCCTCCTGAGTGGCAATTTTGAAGTATTCAGCTGCTTTTTTCAACATGGAGTTGAAAGCCATTTGGTCATCCACAGGGGAGGCCTGGCGAGCCGGGGTGGACGGAGGAGAGTCTAGGCACAAAATATCAGTGTCCTGATCTTGCTGTGTCCAAGGGTCTTGACCTTCCTGCTGGGTTTCCTCCCAGTTGTCCGTCGTATCCTGTTGATCTTCCTCATAGTTTGAGAAAAGAAGCTTCTTCTTCTTCATTATAGAGGTCTCTATTTGTGTCCATATGGACCACGTCTTGTTGAAAATCATGACACTGAACTTCTTGAATTTGGGGGTTAGGGTTTACCCGAGCCCTTTTCGGGGGGCGATGAGCAGAGGAACCGATAAACTGTTCCAGCCGATCCATGTAACCCTCAAATCTTTCTGTGGTCCACTTAGACGACCCAAACAGGCCTACACAAGAGGAAACAACGTTCTCCGCACTGTGACGTCGCGAGGGACCTCTCAAGGAGGCGGAGAGGGGCTCTACGCAAGTCTCATCGGAATCTAGGATGAAATCCGTCGAAATCTTTTCCGCGGCTTGGCCCATAACTTTAGGCGGAACCGGAATAAGGCCCACCACCGCTGCGATTCTTCCGATGCTACTCTGGATAGTCGCTGAATCGTTGGGGAACAGTCTCCGATGATCTGTCGGCAGTAGAAAAACTTTCCACGGCACAGGGAGGCCTAGCGGTTGGTTTTCCAGGTAGAGGCCTAGCTGTAAGTTTTGGGCCTACTGAGGCCTTGGAAATTGTCGAAGCATCGGGCTCCCGACTTTTGACACGTGTAGGTTTTGGAGTAGCGCTCTTGGTTTGTTTTGATTGCCCAGTAGCAATACGCTGCTGCGGATGAGGGGAAGGCTTTGGATCAGAGCGATCCGAGGGAACCAGTGAAGTTTTCGGCGGCCCCGCTGGTGCTTTCGCCTTTTTCGACGAAGGCGTCGAAATTGGCATAGGGGTTGTGTGTTTAGTGCGATGTGCTTGTACGCCCCTGTCGCCGGGTGTAGTCCCTGTAGCAAGACCAGAGTCGAGCCTGGAAGAGTCGGGGATGGGCGTGGCGGACCTAGAAGTGTCCGCTTCATGGTCTATAACATCGACATTGGATGTTTGGTCATCCAAAGTACCCCCGTCACTTTCGGCTGGCGTGGCAGTGGGGGAGGGGCTCCACGCGTGACATACCGTACGCGGCCCACCGCTTTACACGGCGCTCCTTAAGGGTCTTAGGCCGAAGGAGTTTGCACGCCGCACACCGCTTCTCGTCGTGCTCTAGGGGGAGACAGGCGTTACACGTCCTGTGTTCGTCCTTCCAAGGATATCTGACCCTACACTTAGGGCAGAATCTAAAAGGAGTCCTTTCCATAGCAAAAGGGAAGGATGACCAGACCGAAAGGGAAAAGAGGGGAAAGGAGGAAAGACATACTAAACAATATGGCCACCCCGACCCCACTCTCCCTACTGTATAGGTCGGCCAGAGGGCCCAACCACGTGGAAAATCCGGCCGCCGGATCTTAGGCGCCGAAATCCACAGCCGTAGACGATTCCCCTGTGGTCTTCGTCGAAGATGTTCTTATTGGCGAAGTGACTTAACAGGGAATAAACCGAGAACTCGGTAAAGATAAACAATGTCTCTAGTAAGAGCTCTGCTAGAGGGCGACCAGTTATCTGGGTGGAAAAAAACAATCTGAGGGACCTCGGCGCGTGCAGGATTTTGGGTACTACACACGTCACGATAGGGATAGTGTTACAGACACGCCTATGCAGACGAGCCCTTTCGGTCCCCGAAAGACAAGCTGCAATATTCCGCAGTTACCACTGGATGTCGGACCATATGCACAGCATGTGATTCTAAGCAGATTAACAAGCATCAGAAATGTTACATTATTTGGTATTTGTATATATCCTACTGTCATTGGTATGGCCTCAAAGTGCTGCAAGGATGAATGTTCTTTGGAAGACTGTGCTCAGAGGGTTGAGAAGTGATGAAAGGAGTCGTAAAAATCATGTGTGTGTTTATAGCCATTACAAAGGTAGGTAGGGAGTGGCAACCCGTAATTATCAGGTGAGGGACGGGTGCTGTGACAAGTTGTCAGAGTCCGAGATTCATAAGAATCAGACGTCCGGTAATTTGGCTGGACTGAATTGTGAGTGGGATTCAGCTGTATTCTATTGGAGGAGCCTCTCAGGCCCAGAGTGATATATGTTTAGGGTGGGTGTAGTCAAACAGTGTGCATCTCAGAATGTTTGTGGCTGTGCAGAACAAGCCTCCGGTGGATCACAGCTGTACTCCCTGGGATGCAGTGCATGAGGGTCTGGTGAAGTGTCAAGTTTCCTTCCCCTATTCAGGCTAGTTTCCCTTATTCAAGTTTCCTTCTCATTATTTCTCTTTATTTATCCTTTTTAGATTAGCCTTGTGTGGGTGGGAAGTTTTCTATTGTAGTTGGTTTGGCCTTAACTTGCTGATTCAGAATCCTGGTTCTGACCCAAGGCAAAATGGAGTCTCACAGTGACAGCTCTGATTGGTTAGAAGACACTGCTGAACAACAATGAACATTCTAAACTGTCACTCTTTGCCTTTCATCATCTAAACCCCAGCTGAGAGGACGTGTTTAGTGGCTGCTCCTGCTTTAGACTTGGGCCTGGTGGATTTTATCCTTCATGCGTTAGCAGTTGAGCGGCTACTTTCTTGGGGGTTTCTGGAGAAGCTATCAGTTGTCAGGAATTCGTTTTGAAGACAGGAAACTCTGAAGATCCTTAAGAAATCGTTCTGGAGATAAGTGACTTTGTTTGTACTGCAGCTCTGTTTATCTTAATGACATTTACTTGAGAAATCGTAAAATGTTACCTTTGAATTTATACTATTGAACTCTCTGAGTGCGCTTGAACGCTATTTGTAAAAACGCGTACTACGTGTAATCTGAAACTATCGTTGAACCTTTGAGCGTGCAAGAGTATTCAACTGCGCGTGTGTTTTCCAGTGCGTGTGATTCCTGGCGCGAGAATCGGCTCGTCGCGCGAGAACTCAATAGCGTGTGTGTTTTCCAGCGTGGGTGCTCCTAGCGTGAGTATCGTTCGTCGCGTGAGAACTCTAAAGCATGTGTGTTTCCAGCGCGTGTGCTTCCTGACGCGATAATCTGTTTGCCGCGTGAGAACTCTATAGCGCGTGTGATTTCAAGCGCGTGTGCTTCAGCACTAGAACTCAATTGCGCGTGTGGTTTCTTGCGCGTGTCTTTTTTAACGCGTGTACTCGATCGCGTGTGAACTCTTTGCGCGTGGGTTATAAGGCGCGTGTGAATAGGCGCGGAAGTTCATCAACGCGGGAATTTATTAGCGCGTGTGTTTTCTGCGCGTGTTCTCGTTTGCGCGTGAATTCTACTTGGCGTGTTTTGGCAAGCGCGTGTGTTTTCTGCGCGTGGACTTTGCTTACCGTGCGCGTGTTCTTCAACGCAGGAAGTTTTCAACGTGCAATTCATCTGTATTGAAATAACCCGCGTGTGTGTTTAACACGTGTTTCTTCAAGAATTCACAAACTTTATTGAATTGTAAATAGTTTGAAAACAAAAGAAAAGTTTGAAAGAAAAGGAAAGAATAAATAAAGACAATTTAACTGGACAACTAGTGAATTTTGGAAAAGATTTGCCCAAATTAAGAAGTTGCTGTGAATTTCAAGAGTCTCAAGTAAGAGATTTTCAGCTTCTTTACAAGCTTCTCTAAGAAATTTCAAGAGAAGAACCAGGTATGATTCTTAATTATTAGTTAAGGATTTAAAGTCTTTCCCATTCCTAAGGTTAAGTAAGTAATAAAAGGAAGTATAACTGCTTTTCTTATATCCTCTGCAGGTTCAGCTTTGGTTAGCCTTGACGCAGTCAGCCTGGTGTTGTTTTGTTATCCACTTCCCCCTTTCCCTTTGGGGTGTAGTTTGCAGAGCTGAATTGAAATCTAGTTCTGGGAATTACATTTCAGGGGGATTGTCGGGGGTTCAGCAGCTTCCGCGGACACAGGACCTCTCAGCCTGACAGAGTAGTCAAACAGTGTGCATCTCAGAATGTTTGTGGGTGTGCAGAACAAGCCTCCGGTGGATCACAGCTGTACTCCCTGGGATGCAGTGCATGAGGGTCTGGTGAAGAAAGATTGAAGAACAGTTGGATTTAGTCCTGTGTAGCGTTTCATAAAGGCCTGGTTAAGAAGAGCCATATCTCACATAGATAGGATTCCCTTAGAGGGTGTATGCGATAGATCGTGCCGGACTGCAATCCAGGCTAACTCTGTGAGGGTCCCGATGGGAAAAGTCAGGTTTTTAGAGCTTTCCCAAAGGTGAGGTAGTCCTCTATGCCATGGATGTTTACTGGGAGGGATCACATATGGTCTTGGACTGAGAATGAGGAGCCCTCCACCCCCATGTTGGATGATTTTGTCACTGAATGGACGAAGAGAAGTGTTGAGCATGAACTGAGGTTTCTGTTAGGTCTGTAGCGTGTGAATTTATGATGCAGGCATTGCAGTCCTTTGTTGTGAACAGCTCGAAAGGTGATCCACATTGCCTTGAAGGTGTATCGTTGCCCGATCGGAAACGGGTGGAGGGCACGGAGGGTGGGGGTGATGTGTTCTGTTAGACCGATGGCTAGGAGACTTACGGCTGTGCTTTGTACTCAGTTTTCTTTTCTGCGATGCGGAGGCCCCTAGGTGTAGGGTGTTAGCATAGTCTAGGTGTGAAGGGATGATAGCAATGATTGAGTAGACTGTGTGGGAAGGTCAGGAAAACGACAGCAGAGGGTGCAAATGTGTGCATAACAGCATTTTATCACGGAATTCATGTGATAGGGGTCAGGAAGAGTGTCCAGAGAGTGGGTTGACGGAAGAGGGTGGTCTTCCCACACAGTATGATCTTGTTTTTGCCCAGATGGACTAGGAGGTAGTTGGCCATATTCCAGTGTTGGTAGAGAGACTCCCAGACCCCCCCTTTGATTTGTTACATGATAACCTGGGTGAAATCATTGTAGCCAAATACTTGAGCAAGTTTGTCGGACACAAAAACACCAAAGCAGGTTAGCAACCACCCTCATAAAAGTGTGCCCACCCACATGTATCCTCTACTTGTGCCCTGAAAAGCAACACATGACTACAATGAGGAAAAATAACCTCTCCAGGATTCAGACCGACACTTCACTCGTGGTTTGTTGCTCCATCATTGAAGGTCTACTTTGTGATCACTTCTTTAAAAGATTTTTTTTTTTAAAACAATTTTATTGCATTTTTAACAAACAAAACCAATACAAACCAAACATGCAGTGCAAATTTCAATAGTAAAATTTTCTTATTGTTCATTACACAGTTTTGGTCACTGCTCCCACTTGTCCTCCCCCCCCTTACGAGCCTATTTATTCCATTCACTCTGTATCCGCACCGCATGGTGGGGTCTCATTTTTAGTGGATTCTGTCAGATCTTGTATCGTTCCAAACAGTTCCGCTATCAACGATTTCCATGCCATCAGGGTTCCCACCTCTTCTTCTCCTCCTATGTTGCTTGCCTCCTGCCATACCAAGGTCTCCGCCTTCGCCCACTTCTTCAACTCATTCCACCACATCTCCACCCGTGGCCTATGACAAGCCTTCCATCCCATGGCAATCCTCCTTTTTGCGAGCACATAAGCTAAATCCTTCAGTTTATTGACATGCTTAAGTTTCTGCGATCTGGGGAACCCCCAGTAAGCAGGCCCAGGCTGAGTCTATGACAATAGTGACCCCCTTTTTTTTCCGCTAGTTTCCCCGCTATTTCGCTCCAGAAGCGCTCTATCACCAGGCAGGACCAGAACATATGTACCATGTCAGCCTGTTCTTCATCACATTTGGGACGTGCTTGTCTACCAGCATTTTCAAACCTCGATATCCTCAGGGGTGTCATGTAAGCCCTGTGCGTAATATATATTTGTATCTGTTTCAATCTGGTGTTTCTTGACACCTTTTTATGGTACCCCAGGGCACGTGCCCACATCCCATCCTCTTTTGGGGCTCCCACCTCCGCTTCCCAGTCTAGTCTCAGTTGCGTTAGTTCTTTCCCAACCTTGGACATCATCATTTCGTACAATCTAGAAATCTCATGCCCACCCTCCGTTATCTCATATATCATGTCACGGTAACATCTGGCTCTTCTTCCAGTACTGTCTCAGGCCAGGTTTTCTTAATTTCCTGCACCAATCTATGGTATGTAATATACTGACCCACGTGTAACCCCACTTCCTCACCTAGCTCTTCGAAATTTATGATGGTCCCCTCCCGCCAGACATCTCCCATAGTTACCAACCCCACCGATTCCCAGTGGTTCCTAATTGTCATTCGTAGCTGCTCATCTCCTCCAGCTAGCGCTACCAGCGGTATCTGCGGGGAGCATGGGACTGGGTTTTCCATCATCCGGCATGCTAGGCGCCAGATCCTCCACCCAAGCATCATCATCTCAGGACGTGCTTTCATTTCTGTCTTGGGCAGCCAAATCATCTCTTAAATATGGGGCACAGTCTGCTCTAAACAACCTGGATTCAGGGGTCATTTCGTCTGAGAGCCATTTAGCGATATATTGCAGTTGGCTCGCTACATAGTAGACCTCATAGTTAGGGAGCCTTATTCCCCTTTTTCGTAAAAGTTCTGCAACTTCCATAGTGCCACCCTATTCCTGGTACCCTGCCACAGGAAATCCCTGCACATGCCGTTCAGCCTGGTGAAAAACTTCCTAGGTATGAGGTATGGCATGTTCCCAAAATAATGCAGAAGCCTGGGTAAGACCACCATCTTGAGCATTGCACTGCGCCCCATCATTGCTAGAAGCAACTTCACCCAAAATGTCATACTCTTTTCAAATTTCGCTATGGCTACCTCAGTATTATGCCTATGTTCTTTTTCCACCGTGTGGTACACATCTATCCCAAGGTACCGAAAAGTATCAACAGCCCAAGGAGCTTGCAGCACCGGCAACTGCCCGACAGGGATCCCCTTATAACTACCTAGCGGGAAAATAATTGATTTCTGAGGGTTCACCGCTATGCCAGACAGCCCCGCATACCTATCCATAACCTCCAGGATGTACTGGAGATTCTCCTCCGGGTACTTCAGGTACAGCAGCAAGTCATCCGCATACAAGGAGATCAGGTGTCGCTCCCGCTCCCTTCCCACTTCTATGCCTATAGTATCGTGCTGTTGTCTGAGGTATATAGCCAAAAGCTCTAAAGCCAATATGTATAGCATAGGGGACCATGGGCACCCTTGTCTTTTACCTCTGCCTAGTTGCCATCTCTCAGAAATCACTGCTCCTGTTTTGACTTTGGCCAACGGTTCACTGTATAGCATCTTTGCCCATCTTATGTATCCAGGCCCCATCCCATAGCCCGCCAAGGCTGCCAGCAGCCATGACCATTTGACAGAATCAAAGGCCTTCACCGCGTCTAGGGACACTATTGCCATATCACCCTCGTTCTTGCTCACCCATTCGACAACCCGATGGAGTCGCCTGTAATTATGAGTTATGCTCCTATTCGGAAGATAGCCTGTCTGATCGGGGTGTATTAGTTTGCCAATGACTCTTCGCAGTCTGCTTGCCAAGACAGCTGTCAATATCTTGCTGTCCTGGTTCAGCATTGATAGTGGTCTATAGGAGCCGCAGCTATATCCAGACTTGTTGGGTTTGGGAAGCAGTATTATAATCGCTTCTCTAAGTGACTCTGGCAGCCGTCCCATCTCAAACGCTTCATTTAGCATATCTAACATCGGGGGTAGCACTTCTGCTTTATACACTTCGGGGTCTTACTAGTAGGTAGCTGTCTGTCCGCCTCTTCTAACTCCTCCAAGGTAATAGGTGCATCAAGCTCCTCTCTTTCTTCGACACTTATTGTGGGAAGACCTATGTCTTCTAGTGTTTCTCTTATTTCCTCGTAACTGCTTCTTTCCACATCCCCATATAGTTCCCTGTAGTAATTTGCAAACTCTTGATTAACTCCCTTCTGGGTGTCAGCTACACTGCCATCTTCTCTTGTTATTGTCCTAATGGTGGGTCTAGGGATTTTGCTCTTGTATAACCATGCCAAAAGCCTTCCTGTTTTATCTCCTCCCGCATGCTGTCTCTCTATATATTTCTTATAATTAAGGTTACACAGTCTATCCCATTGCTCTGCACATGTCTGTTGCAATTTAAGTATCAGCTCTGTGTCTATTCCAGTGTCATCATTCCCTCTCTGCGCTTTTTCCAACTCCCTTTCTGCTTCATGTAGATCAGCCAGGATTCCTCCTTGCAGGCTTTTAGATTTTGCTATCGCTATGCCCCGCAACACCACCTTAAAAGCTTCCCTCATAGCGTGCTCGCTGAGTCCACGCTACCCGTATTCACCTCAAAGTAATTTATAATCTCCTCCCTTATATCTTCCCTAAAAAGGGGATCTTTAAGCGCCTCTGCCCGGAGACGCCATGTCGGAATCCTCGCTCTTGGGGGGCAGTATTGCCAGACAATGACTAGGGGCGAGTGGTCTGACAAGACCCTCGCTTTATATTCTGCCTGCACCGTTTCCATCATTATTTCCGACGTGGCAGCCTCGTATACAACTGTTGTGGGGCAGAATAGTGCGAGTACTGTCTTTCTTGGGGGTGCTTCATTCTCCACAGATCCGCCAGACCAAAGTCGTCTAGCAGTGTCTGCAGCGCTCTTGCCGCCGGGGCAGGTCTATCCAATTTCCGATCTGATCTGTCCACCCTAGGGTTTAGTACACAGTTAAAATCCCCACCCCAGATCACCGCACTCCCATACAAATGCTAAGATTAGTACTCAGGGTTCTGAAATATGTTGCCGTATTCTGATTGGGTGCGTATGTGTTCACAATACTTATCTCCCTATTCTCCACCAATCCCCTCAGTATGACCATTCTCCCATCAGCTTCCGCAGTTTCCTGCAACAGGTGAAAGGGGACATGCAGCGCCACACAGATGAGCACTCCTCTAGCATAGGCAGAATATGTCGAGCCCGCCACAACCCCTTTCCATTTTTTCACAACCGTTCCTAGCTTTTCCTGTGTCAGATGGGTCTCCTGTAGCAGCGCAATATCTATCTTTTGTCTGCGCAGGTATAACATAACCTTGTTTCTTTTTAAATAACTGTTGAGGCCCCTGACATTCCATGTGATTATCTTAAGGTCCCCCATGGCTTGTTATAGTTCCCATTCCCCCCTGCCCCCCATCAGTGCAGTCCAGTTCCTGTTTCTGTTCCTGTTTATATAGGCTCATTCCCCCGTTCAAACTTCCCCTATCTACAAACACCACCCTCTCTCTCCCTCCCGCCACCCTTCCCTTCCCCAACTTCCCAAACTCCCCCTCTCCCCTCCTCCCCTCCCATCCCCAACATCACCCCCCTCAACTGTTGCCCAGCTCCATCCCTGGATCTCAGGCACCCCGCATCTAGCTCTTTCTGGCTCCCGCCTGTACTCGAAGCTCCGCAGGGTGAGGTCGCCCTAGTGGCTAACCTGCTACAACTACTGCTATTACTCAGGGGTGCGGGGGGGTAGGGTGCTTGCATCCTGCCGCTCCTAGTTGCTACAGTTCAAACGCACTTTGCTATTCATTCTGCGCATGTATACGCGCTACTATATTCAAGTCTTTTAAGTTCGACACAGTCCGAGGTGTCCCCGCTGAATATCAACTCTGCCCAGTCGCACCCCTTAATCTTAATCACTATCATTCTTACTGCTGGGGTACCCGCTTTGCGTCCCATCAATATACATGCAATGTCCCCATCACTTATCGTGTTCCTCTCGAGCTTGCTCCGTATCTCGTTCCGGACAACCCTGAAGGTCCAGCCGTGCCGTTGCTTCCTCAATATATGTATTCTCTAAATACATCTTGCTCTTGTGCAGCACTGTCAATTTCGGTGGGGACAGAAGCATGTATTTTATTCCCGCCATGTGCACCTCCTTTGATTGCCACATAACATTGTATAGTCCGGATACGCGGTGATAGTGCACGAAGCCCTTTCAATCGTTCCTCCTTTACGAAAGTACTCCAATATCTTCTTGCGATCTTTGTAATTCAGTATTTTTGCGATTATTGCCCGAGAGGGGAGGGGGGCATGGCTTCGGCTTCCTCATAAGGGCCCTGTGTGCACGCTTCACTGCAAATCCTTGCGAAAGTTTTTCGGCCCCTATTCCTTGTAAGAGTAGATTCTCAACGTAGTCTGTAGGGTCTTGGCCTTCCTCCCCCTCCGGCAGGCCGACCACGCGGATGTTGTTCCTCCTTGCTCTCCCTTCCTCCGCACGATTCTCCAAGTTAGCTACCTGCTGCTTTAGTACGTGAACCTCCTTTGCATTGTTGGCGCTAGTATCCGTGTTGGCTTTCACCGCACTCTCCAGGCTGCTTGTTCTCTCTGCCAATGCCCTGACATCTTGTTGCAGCAGGGTGACGTCAATGCCTACTGCGATTATCTTGGCCTCCAGGGAAGTGCGCAGGTCTGCCTTTGATGTCCCCCATGAGTCTCTCAGCTCTGTGATAGCAGCTAAAATCTGGTGGTGTTCCGTCGCTACGGTGCTCTCCGCCGGTGCTGTTGCACCTTTAGGTGCTGTGGTCGCAGGAGATAGCTTGCGTCTTGGCGAATGCTTCCATTGTGGATGGTTTGTTCTTGTTCTTACTCATGGCCCCTCGCCCAGTCATCTTGCGGCCTCAGTTTTGTGTCTGAGGTTGTTTGATCCCAGATGTGTCGATCTTGCTCCTCTGTTTTGATGTGGCCCCAGGTAGCACTTCAGGTCTGGGTCAATTGTTCAGAAGAACCTCTGTTTAGGCTTGTGTTTGCTGGGCTATTCCTGGAGTGGGTTGTGTTCTCCCACGTTTCAACCTGTCTTATTGCGTCGTCGAAAGCCCTCTTTCTTTTGTCTTGTTCACCTGGCTTTTGGGCTCTGCGCACACTGTGCACAGCTGCCTGTATCCTCAGCAGTCTTGCTTACTTCCTTATCAGCTTGAATCCACCCCACATGCCGCGCCTTTCTGTGGTGGCTTCACTTTTTGATTCTTGACTTCCCCAGGGTCATATGCTGGTCTACAACCCCCACGTGCCCCCAGCTCCCAATGTTGCACACTCTTTTGTCCTTAAGAGTGCAAGATCACCTCCATCAGTGCCAGCCCAGCGGTATCAAGATGTCCTCCAGTGGCCGTTATTGTTAGGTGCACAATTTCACGTTCCGGCTGCTGAATTTGTTGATGAGCAGCCGCCTTCTGCATCAGCTGCCCCTTCTGCTGAAGCACAATGCTCTGCCTCCAGCTCGGTTCTCACGCGCTGCTACTGTTGCCTCACGCTCCCACTACAATGTATGAAGGGTTTGGGCGCGCAGCGCTCGCTGTTATACACAAAGGAGCTTTGGATGGCCGCTCCAGCTGATCTTTGTCTAGCGGCGCCGGCTGCATCTGCCTCGCGTGGCACGCCCCCGCCGTTGGAACGCTTGGGGGCCTTGCTCGCGCTCCAGTATCAATTAATATCACCGCTCCCGGGCTTGCCGCGACCGGGTGTTTATAACAAACAGATGCTCCGCCGGGCTCCCCGTCCAAGCAAGCTCCTCAGTCACTGTTGGCAGGAGGTCGCTCGAGCTACTGAAGCCATTTGATCTCCCTCTCCAAGGCTTTCCACGCACTGTAGCACATCGCAAATTGTTATTTCAAGGATCAGATGATCCGCCGGGCACCTCATCAGATGCTAGCTTTCCGAGCACTGGTGTCAGGGGCTGCTTGCGCTACTGTATCCCTTTAAGCCACCTCTCCCAGGCTTACCGCACACTGCAGCATGTCGCGTGTTGTTATTCTAAGGCTTAGATGTTCCGCTCAGCTCCCCGTCTGGACGAAGCCCTTTGATCACTGCTGGCAGCCCGGCTCAGTGATTCCGGCGGTCAGGGGACCCAATGCCTTTGTTAGCCGCCATTTTGTGGAACTGCGTGCTCCCCACGGCACACACAAAAGAGCTCATAGCTTGGGCATTCTTGCCACAAATTACTAGTCCTTTGTTGCTATGACAGGGAACACGTTCCAACACCTCCGCTCATGTTTCCAGGAACTTTCCAGTCCATTTAAGTGCTTTAGCACGGATCATCGTCGGATGAATAGGAGCAGCCTCTCCGGAGCAAGTCCTACTCCATGGCTGGTTGGCCATGCCCCCCCAACTTCTTTAAAAGATGACTTTGTAATCCATTTATGTTTAAAAGCTGCTTTAAATGTACTCATTTTAACTAATTTTCATTTTCTTGGGGGATACTCCGAATCCCCTCAAAGAGCTGGGCTCTCGTGCTGTACTTGCTCACTCAGCGAAAGATGAGGGAACTTTGAAAGAAAAATCCAGGTACATTTGTGGGTCCCAGTCCAGCGCTGCCCCAGGCATTAAGGTGCCCATTGCTATAAAGGGTGAATAATATTGGAGCCCGAACACAACCCAGGCTAACCCCAAGCCCAACTTCAAAACATGCCGGCGACTCTCCTACCCCGTTCACTCTCCTACTGGCCCACTACGAACACAAGCCTTAGTATTCCTATGGAATTCTTGCACACCACCAAGAGCTCTCCTCAGGACATCCCAAAGATCCAAGCACGGCCCATAGCTTTGATCTATCCACTTTATCAAAAGCCATGTGAAGGTCCATGAAAGGAAGATAGGGTGCCTCCTGTGGGATATATTGACCCACTCAGCTGTGCTTTACCACATCACTTTGCTGCATTTGTGCAAGACACAGCAAATGGCTCCTGTGCGTACCAGTATCTCAAAACTAAGTTTTTAAACAACCAAAAAGATGGATGCATCATCCTGCCACACACATTTCAGGCGTGTGTGTGGGGGGGGACAGGTGACACACTGCAGGAGCGTGCCAGTGTGCTCTGAGACATTTAACTGGAATTAAGTGAAAGAGGCAGCAGTGCTTTGCTGCAAAAGCTAAAAATTCCATTCAAATGAAAACTTTTTTCACCTTTAAAAATGCAGCTTGGTGCAAATTCATCCATTCCTTATGAAACTACTATGGTTGAAAAGGCCCTTCCATGTCCAGAAGAGGTCACTGTGCCTCTGTAAAACTGGGCATAATTCTTGAATGAAAGGCCCAGTGAAAGTAGCTTAGAAAGGAATCAACAAGGATCTTTATTTTCACTAACACAGCAACGCGCATTCATTTTCTTTACAATGTAGCAAATAACAGCTGTCTTCAAAATAACTTTAACTATCTGACCTGGTAAGTTTCTTATACCAGTGTTCAGATAAAACGCATGTTTCAAAGAAACATGACTTTAGCTGCAAGGACATTGTGGAAATCTCAGTGAGCTGCCAAAACCGAATTAAAGAAAGAAATGTCAGCTTGCACCACGTGTGAAAATAGGCTGTTTACAAAATAAGGAAAAACGAATGCCTAGGTTTTAAAACAGTACACTGGTAAATAAAAGATGTACAGTCTTTAGAAATTAAAGGGGTTTGTCACTGGTGAGGATATATCACATGTGTAATTTGATGTAACAGGCTTATTTAATTCTGGTTTTAAGATCAAAAGTGAAAGATGTTAAACCCAGGGTGGCTTGAGTTACAAAGTCGAAAAACAGGTTTTCTGCCAAAAGGGCCATCTCTCTCAGCAGATCCTGCCAATCCACTGATACTTATAGGGTGGAATAGACTTTCGTTTCTGTTGGAACCCAGGACAATGCCGTTCTCAGGGAAGGAGGCCGAGAGGTGTGAAAGACCCTAAAACTTCAATCATGCTGAAGGAACCCCTATCCTGCTTGAAAGGAAATACCAGTTGGTGTCAGCTGGAAAGATAAAAAAATGACAGACAGTGACTCCCATTTGTTCTAAAGACTATTCCATATGGTAGAAGGTAGTGACACCAAGGGGACAGAAATGGTGATATATGTGGAATTACAAGAAAAGCATCCATGTTGCAAATGTAAAATGTTGTACATATCTTCCTTATGAAATCCCCACTCATGTGTAAAGTTGTAGAATTTGGAGAAATTTAAATCCCACTGAAAAGTGGTAGAGGAGCGAAACCAGGCCTCACGGACTGGGGGTTTGGATTGAAATGTGAGGGAAAAAATATGTAACCTGTGTATCTGATTTACTAAAAGGTTGCAATTGTGTAAATATGTGTTTGTGGCAAAATTAGATTTTAGTTCCAGTTACTCTGGGAGGTACTCTGGACACTGTAAAAATCACCCCATAAACATGACATCATTTTTCTGTGATCCAACCAGCAAAGAGCTAGGCAGAGACTTCTACCCTTGCCCAATCCTATTGTGAGAGGCGTGTGTAGTAAAGCCTGCCCCCGTCATATACGGTGATGATGTCACATGGCATTATAAATAAGAGCCCCTGACAACACACTGGACACACACTGATTCCCGATTTCCTGCCCGGCGTCCTGTCCTGTTCCTGCCTTCATCTTACATTTATTCATATAGACTCCAGATCCCAACCACAAGGCCAGACCTTGCTTATCCTGCTTCAGCTGGGCCTCATTTCTAAAATAATCCCAATAACTAAGGGAAACACTGTGGTGCTTTCGGAAGCATCACTGAACTAGCTTGCCACTCCCTGCATGCTGCTGCCATCCTGCTCTCCTGATGACCTATAGTATCCAGTAACCAGAATTGCCAGACCAGAAGAACTACCCTTTGGTATCCAGTCCCTGCCCAGCTGACCCTGTCCCGCTGATTTTGTCCGGCTGCCCTGTGTTCGGCCAGATCCGTGTGGTGACCAGAACCGCTGACTGTACAAAATCCAAACTAAAAGTGGACTGTGAGTATCAATAGGAACCAAAGAAAATCATAGTATACCTTGCCTTGTCCTTAGTTCCAATCTCTAAGTCATCTTACTAGAACTTGCATAACTCACTCAATTTACCAGTTAAAGACCTCATTTCACTTTCAGATTGTACCCAAGATCCATAGCTACACCCCAACTAAATCAGTGAATTTCACCCATTTTTATCAAAAACTGTTTGGTTAATTCCAGGCGGGAATCGAATAATTTGCAAAATTTCCTACGTGTCTTTTTAATTATAAACTGTTTTAAATCTTCCATCCATTTTCGAATTATATGCTTTTGCTCAATCAATTGCTTGTTATTGCTAGTATATTTCCAGTGTTGCTCCAGTTAAGAATTGTACTTAGTTCAAGATTTTTACACACATTCATTGTTTGATTCAGCCTATTCTGAGTGTCATTTTAACACAGCAAGGGTTTCAAGTTTGTTTTTCTCTCTTGTTGAAGGGAGAAGGTTAGATTTGAATTCCGTTTCCAGACTCACAGTCCTAACTGCCTGCTGCTTCCTTATATCCATTCAGAAGTGATTATTTGTGGGTTGAGGGAATTTTGCAGGGGGAAATCCTAACTTGAGTGCCATCTTTCCCAAAATTCAAAAGTGTTTCTATTACCTGCTGTTTTCCATCTGTGTTGCTAAAGGGTCGAATTAAGTGCATTGCTTACCTTCCTATTTGTTATTGTCACCACATTGGTGATTTCTGACCCATATATTAACAAGTGTGCGATTTTCTTGAATTTCTAAATAAATAAATATTACCTTTACCAACCAGCCTGGTTCCTAGTCCATCGTGACTCAGGGTATTTAAAAAGGGTGTGTGATATGAATGGTATATATATATATATATATATATATAACAAAATAAGCATTTCAGTTGTGCGCTGCATACTAGGCTGAGACCCAGGGTGTATCGCCTGATTGAAATCCTTAACACTCCCCTTTACAGAACATCGAACTGGCAATCAATAAATACAGGTTTAAACCCTGTTCCATGGTACCAAGCCCGGGTCGAAAGCCCAGCTGGATGTTCGAAAGCCCAGCTGGATGTCTGAAAATACAACCCCCTTCGAAAGCCAAGACTCAATGTGGAACGCTTCCAAATATTTTGAAGGAGGGGTCTAGGAGGGATATGGGTCTATATAATGACGGACACATGGGATCTCCCTTTTTGAATATTGGAAAAATAATGGCTATTTTCCATGAGGGTGGGAAGTAGCCAGAATCCTGGCAAGCATTGTACACCAGTGTCAATGATTGGGCCCATCGATCAATATGATCCAAAAACAGGTCTTAAGGAATGACATCTGGGACAGGGGCCCGATTTCAGGCTTGAACCCTAATAGCCCGGGAAACCTCATCTATTTCCAGGCGTACGTTAGTGCGGTTATTCCTCACTCCCTCTGAGGTACCTCTATCCCCAAATAGTGAGGCAAGGTGGGCCACCCCAGTTTCCGCCAGGACGTGCGTTCCCCTCGAACTTTGTCGGTTTATAAGGTGGTCCCCCCTTCACAAATTTCCAAAAGGCTTTTGAGTCATTTGCCTTAGAAGCTATTAGCTATTTCAAGGCATTCGGGAGTGTTTTTTTTAGCTGATGTACAGTGCGTATCGAACCATCCCCTCCTGCCTAAACTAGCTTTTTGAGTGCGCTGGACCACAAAGCCCTCTGTCAGAGCCCCCAATACATCAATAAAGCATTCCATTACCCTTTCTGAGTTGGCCTCATTCTTCCAAATTCCATCAATTTGCAAGGTTTTCCCTGCCAATATGCATAAATGCAGACCATGCTCCCAGATTCTCTCCCAATGAATTCTTCTTTTCGGGGTGGCTCCCACTTCAGCCAAATGTGCTGGGCCGTAAAGCGGGCCTGCCCCACCAACTAGCCTCCTCAATTTCAGAGCTATAGGATTGTGATCACTACTAGGATCCATCACTACTTCCAAACCAGATATATGTTCCGCGCGAATCCAGGGCCTATGCAAAAATAATATATCGTGGAAGAACCCAAATGGTTAAGGAAGGTCAAGTTTCCCGGGATATCAGGTGTGATGCGATCATTTACCAATCGCATCCCCCATTCTATAAGCCATTCACTACACTGAAGTCCCTTTGGACACACCCGGGAGTCTTTCATTACAGGTTTTGGAATATTCAGAGACAGATCCTCGAGGGGGTTGAAGTGCTCTCTTGGTAGTCTTGAGCCCATTCTGAGACTGAAATTCCCACACCATACAGACTAGTTAGCAGATACCCTTCTTAGATAATCATCCAGAAAGGCCTTTAATTTCCCTAACAGATTCCCCTCTGCCTTATGCGGGCTGTTATAAATAAAAAAGTATAACCGCTGTGTATCAGAGAAAAGGGTTTTTATCAGAGTAAGGACCTATTTAATCCATGTTACCATATTTTATCTGTATTAACTTTTGTATAATTGTAGGGCAATTCTATTTCTGTGTTTTTATACTGGTATGAAATATCATTGTGAATACTGTTCTTTTAAGTGTTATATTGTGGAGTTTAATGGATGTATTAATCCGAATAAACATATTGAACTGTACACTGTACAATTCTTTTAGTGGGGAAAGCGAGGACTACTACTTTTCTTCGGGAGTCAATAAAACAATAAATGAGCCTTAAATATGTGGAAATGCCATGGATATGTATTAATAAATATATGGTGCTATACTGTTTAATGTAAAAAGCAGGAACTAAACGGAATCTGGAGAAGGCGGGTTACAGATTTGTATACATGAGTTATTTCATGTCTGACAAGCACACTTCAGTTTTAAAATGAGAAATAAAAAATTGTAATTTCAAGGGCTGTCTTATTCCCTTTAACATTTGTAAAAGTTTACAATATTTTTCACATGATACTTGAACCTTACATATTTGTTTGACATAAACGCATAAAAACAGATTTTAAGTCACATTGTTCAATCACTTTTGTAATGCCTTTTATTAAAAGGGAAATAGAAATGTGATATTTGGGTATCACTTAAGTACCATAGAATATAGGTGTTTTCAAGTACTTTTGAATCGCTTTCCTACTTTATGAGGATATTGGCCATTAGGAAATAAAGAACATACGTACATTTTTCTTGCTGATCGATTTGAGTTTTGGATTTACAGGAAAACCACTTAAGAAGGCCAATGAAACTTCAAGCCGACTTTCAGATTTAATAAATGTGCAACCTTCTGGGTAACCATCAGGTAAATTATTCTTATGCTAGTCTACACTACAATTTCATAACAAACGCACAGTATTCCGGCAAATGAAAAGTGCATATGCACGATGGATTTATTTAGTATAACTTGATTTACTTGTTTTATTATCTAACATGCCAAAAACGTTTTGCTCATCACAAGATTTTCAAGGCAATAGCATGACATTCAATATTCTCAGATTTCTTTGTGGTCCCCTATAGTTAAAGCAATATGTGAAAAACAGAAAACACCCAAGTAAGACTATTTCACATAACTAACTTGCTCCTAAATGCAGTCAACTACAAAGATTAATGAATGCTCTGCTTTACCATTAACGTCAACTATTATAACTTAACCAGCATGTAATTCTGTTTCCAGTTGAATATTTAAAAGCTGAATTAATGGTAAAACAGAACAGATTTTGATCATTGTAGTTGATTATAGCATTTAGGTAGAAGTTACTGATCATTTGGGTTGTTAGCTTGATGAAGTACAACACACAGAGTTCTTCAATGCAGGAAGTGAAACCTATGCAGGGGAAAGGTTGATAAATAACCCGAGCACAAGTTCTATAAAGTACATCACACAAACCTGATCTCTTTTCTTTGCCGTCTTGTTTTGGAATGCCTAGCCTGCTGTGTACATCAGTCACTGGTTCTCGGCGTGAAAGAGATCCACTGTTTGGTGATTTGCTGATGTCTGGTGACCGTTCCCTCTTCCCCAATCTTTGCCGAACATCTGGAAATAAAGAGGGACAAGTCAAGTACTATATGTCTCTAAGAGATATGGAGGAAAAAAGCAGTCCAGCTATCAACTGTACGCTCTGCTGGAAAAAATAAATGTGTATGACAGATAAGTGCAAAACTCACATTCAGTTTTTATTTTAAACCCAATAATTGTTCACTAAACAACATCATCAATGCCTCAATTCTCCTAAGGGGACACCCCCCCCCCACACCTGGTCCTCTGCCCAATACTTGAGAAAGTGACCAAAGATCCTGACAGTCTGGCTTATATCCCATCGACATAAAGCCTCTTGTGCAGGATATAAGGACCTCACAACTCCCTGTCCACCCTTCAGCCATGCAAAATATTGTACGAATGGTACCATTCTGAGATCTGACCCCACAGAGGGAATAAAACCACCCAAATGGGTGCAATGCACTAGTGCCTTGCAACACGTTCTAGCACTATATCATATGGTATCCTACCATTACATCGCAGCCCATTACTGCAAATTCAATTTCATCTCATTTATGTTTGCAGGTTTTGCTGCTATATAGAGGGTGAGATTTGGGTATGTACTAAGGTGGGGAGATGTGGGGGAGAGGCTGCAGGGGTTCTCCCCACATTTATCTGCAATGAAATGTGCAATGACAAATTTCGATAAAATAATGGATTCGATGTGATCACATAGATCCGTATCATATTACAGCACCTAGATGTATCCACATGAATCAAGGGATGGCACCCTAAAATGGTTCACCTCATTTCTGCAGCAATGCTCCAGATCCCACCCCAGGCATTGCCTACCACGATCACCTGAGGGATTACCCAAGGAAATGTCAGATTACCTTTAACATAGCCCAGTTTCCTCTAGACTTCATGCACAACAGTTACAAAATTGGTTTACATCCATGGTGATGATAAACAGCTACATCTCCTCACAGAAAAATAATAGTAGTTAACGTAGCAGCATACACCAAACTGTAGCAGACTGATAGTCATCTATTCCCTTCCATGAGGCAACATGCTCGGTCTAAATTACTGCAAGTCAGAGGTACGTTTAAGTGTACTACAGATCCCTCTCATTCAATTATTTATGGATTTTGTGAAGTGGTTATACCACTTTTCTACCACTTCTAGGCACCAGAGGGGAAGGTGTGATGAGAGGGGAAAAAGAATGCACGGGGAACAGTGTTTGACAGGTCCCACCGCTGTAATGTTCCCTGCAGCCTGGAACCACTGCAGCAATCAGCATGGAGGTAAACTCCACTCCCTTGTAAATACTGGGGAAGGACAACTGCCATCTGAGGTTTCCCAGTTTGATGAAAGAGTATTCAGTGTTCTGTCTGAGAAGTTAACATTGGATTGGGCTTTGCCATTCAGGTGCTAAATTGATCGATAGAAGACTTCACTAGTTCCTATCCTTGCAGTATCAAGGCCCATCTTTCTGGAACAAGCTGTTACGCTCACCTAGTCTCTGCGGAGGCGTTGAGGCACGGTTGCAGCCCTCCCAAGAGTTAGATCACCTCCTTCTGGCTTCTCCCCCTGTGGACAAGCTGCGGTCGGCTACAATTGTTGGCACTGCTCCTTGTAAGTATGAATGATGAGCTCTCCGTCCTTCTACTTCTGGCAGGGGCGGTTGTTGATGGGATCTAGTTCCTTCACTGATCCCTGATGAGTAGTAGTCCAGTCCAGCTGCTACTATGCTCCTCCAGTTTGGTGGTGTTTCTAAATGTCTCTTGCCTTCCCCTCTCTTTCTGCTTTCTCTCAATGCCTCTTGCCTTTTCCCCTCTTTCTGCTTTCTCTCAATTGTGTTGTTTTTTCCTGAATAACGTTCCTCCCTGCTTTCTTCCAAATAGATGGAAATGCGGCCCAACAGCTGCCGTGGAAGCGCGGAAAGTGGCCGGGCAGAAGATGGATGAAACCGCAATGTCCGACAACAGGTGAGTGATGGTTTAAGGAAAGCGCAAGGTTTGATTGTAGCGCAACCTTAAATTTAATGTCTGTTAAATGTCTAACTTTGATTTTCGCTTTTATTTGCAGGTGCTGTGGTTGCGGGTGGAGCACGTTGTGCCGCGGTGCCAAGAAGATGATGTCTGCGCTCCGAGATGTTTGAAGGTGAGCCGCGGTGCCAAGAAGAAGTTTACAGATGAGAGCAGAATCCCCCAGGTGGTAATGATGGAGGCAGATGACCGAACTTCCCAAGGCAAGTTGAATCCCAGGCGGCAGTGAGCGTTACGCTGCATGGAAGTGCAGAAAAACGCGAAGCATCTGCCTCAGGGATTGGAGCAATTTATATAGCTGTGCTCGTGGGCACGCCCAATAGGCTTGGCTTGCCTGCCACTCCTAGTGAGTCAGCACGTGTCAGGCAACCCAATAGCAGCAGCCCCACCCAAGAGTGCACATGTGGATGCTGTGAAGATGAAAGTTCCAACGTTAAATACACGGTGCACTAGAAAATGAGGTGCAATGTCCATAATAAAGGTCGTTTTTGACCCAAATGAGTGTCTTGTCTATTGTTCTTCATGAGCCTGGTGCCAAATGTGCCAGGTCTGTGTCCATCCGGGGCCCCTGTGTGTGTGACCCTGTAAGGTCTGTGCCCTTGGCCCGATGACCATTACACAAGCCCAGGTGACATCTCAGTTGACAGTTCGACCACAGACTGGAACAGGCCTTTTCATGGGGTATCAACTTCTGGCCTTCAGGTTGCCCATCGGAATTCGTTTGGGGAGGACATTTCTAAGAGGATTGTGAGATTTGCAGCTGCAGTATTATGATGGGGAGGTGAGTGGTAGCTACTCTACTTAGCATTCAATTGGGGCTGTACAAGTATTTTCTGTATGCAACTGATTTGGAGTGCTATGGCCTGAGGCATACTATATTGTAGTTTCTGGTGTTTGGTACAGTTTGGGGAGCACAACTGATAACTGCATAGTGGAAGATGTATGTAAAAGAAGAGCTTGTAGGGGTTTTTGACCCCACCTTTTGCTAATTTGAAGTTTGGAGATCAAAGGCTGGTGGAACTACTAATCATGAATGATGCAAAATGGACCCGGACTGACCAGTGTATTGTTTTATCTGTTATGCCAGATTAAGACGGACAGGAGGAGGTAACAAACATATTCCATTGCCAAATCACTCTCAAAGTGATGCCCACTCCTCTTGTACAGAATAATGTTAATGAAGCTTATTACTGCAGTAAACTCCAGTGTGAGGATGAAGTTTACTGTGGGAGAGCTGCATTCGGCCAAGATCTGTTCTGCACAGAACACAAGGGTGGGGACCAGGAGCAGAGAAGGAAATTATCTTCCACCGGGGGGGGATTGGGCATAGTCTGAAGAGCCCTGCTGTGACTGGATCAAACCCCTAGCTTTGACCATGGAGATGTCTTTGGAAGGGACATGAGAGGACAGTCTCCACCACATGAGAGTAGAATTAGTTTGTGGGTGAACAGTGGACATGGAATGTCTGAGGACCGATTAACTTTTAGAGATGCACAGTCACTGAATTTGTTGAAAGCTAGGGAAGGACAAGTCCTGAGGCCTATAAGCAGTGTGCCCAAGAGGGGTGTGTGTGCAAGACAAGCATCTGGTAAAGGTTAAGGTGCAAGGGGTGGGGTGGTCAGTGTTCCTGGGAACATTCTTTAGTGTCATTCTAGATGACAATGGATCTGTATTTAAATTGAATATAATCTTTGCTTGCTGAAACACTGATGCTGGAAATGTGTTTCCCTTAGGTTTAAGCCTGAATGTGCTAAGACTGTGGGGTTTGAGTGGATCAGAGTCAGGGGGTGTAATAAACAGACTTCTGCTCGGGAGGAGTACAAGCATGATCAGAGGCTAAACGCCAACACAGCTCTCACACTTCTACAAACCAAGAGCCAACAGAATACTAAAGGTAAAACAGGCCCAGTTAAGAGATATATCCCCTTTCGCCTTTTGTGGCAAAGTGGGCAGAGGGAAGGCTATAGTCGTAGGCGTAGTGGGAATGTGGTTCGATAGCTACCCAAACAGTGAAATATAACAGTCCAAAATAAAGGAATGTCCAGTCAAGGTTCTATAAAATATATACTGTATGTTAATGTTAATGTTAAAGGTCATTTGTACCGCGCACTATCACCACCGAAGTGGTCCCCTGGCGCTCTGGCGGCTCTGAAAAGGGGAGGAGGGGGGGTGGGTTAGTAGAATAAGCTGGAAAGTGCAAGAGAGCAGTGATGTTGCTGTTGGCAGCCTCGCCGGTGGGTCCGTCGGCTGGCTTGGGGTGTTTTATGGTCCGTATCGTCGTGTGCTGTTGTGCAAGTCTATGTGTGGTTGTTTTGTTGTTGCATTGTTGTGAAGTTTGTGCGGTTGCTGCGTTTAAGGCTTGTGGTTGTGTTTGGGTTATAGTTTGAGAGGTGTATGCAGCAGGGAATGGAATTGTTAGTTGGTTGGTTAGTTGGCATTGCTGTCCTGCAATTGTGGGATTCCATCTAGGTCCGGTACAATGCTAACAGTCACATTTCTATCTAGATGCTCCGCGCAAGCTAGGTTCATAATTCAAGTGTGGTGCATGCTAAGAGTCACATATGCTAATAGTCACATTTCTGAAATTCTATCTAGGTGTGGTATTTGCTAACAATCATATTTCTATTTAGATGCAACGCGGGCTAAGTTTGAGAATTCCGTCTAAGTGTGGCACATGCCAACAATCATGTTACTGCCTAGATTTGGCGCAAACTAAGCTTGAGAATTCCATCTAGGTGTGGCATATGCTAACAGTCACATTTCTGAAATCCCATCCAAGTGTGGCATATGCTAACAATCACATTTCTGAAATTCCATCTAAGTGTTCCATCTAATTAAATTCCATCTAATCAAACACCATGTAGAATAACTCACTAGAAAGCAATGTAAAAACCCACCGCTGTAGAAAGAAAATAAAAAATGCAAAAATAGAAAAGATGCAGAACTCTGGGTAATGAGGCAGGGGGAGAAAAGGCGATTAAAAGACCACAATGTCCAAAAAGGATTTTGAGGCTGCAAAATGGATTAAAATGACCAAGCCAGTCTCAAGGGTCCAAAGATGGAACAAGGGGACAGTTTGCATTCAATAGTACCTTTTTGCATTTCCTGATGGACCGCCAGCACTAAACCAGACTTCTTGGCACTGTTCAGAGATTAGGAGAGTGCAAAAGGCAGCAACAGAGGATCCTGGTGGTTCAAATGTGTATAACATTTCTTGAAACATAACTCCAAGTAGTTCAACAGCAAAGAAACCACTAGGACCCTGGCTGTCTGGCTCTCTTGGTGCTTTGAGTGCCAATGCAGGGCTCAGGACAAGATGAGTCCTTCTCATGCTCCTAAATAAAGGGGAGGCTGGCACAGAACTGCAGGGATCAGTGAACCGAGTGAGGTCCTGGGTACAGCTGTGGCTGGCAAAGAGGCGCGTCTTGCTCATGCAGCATGTCACTTCTCAGGTTGCTGCGAGTCCCACTCTAGGGACTTGGCGACAAGATGGTGTGGGGAACTCACAGTGGCAACAGTAAAGACAGACACAAGTGATCACAGTTCAAGGGTGTTTATTGAACAATGTTTGCAGGATGGAAAAACGCCTAAACTAAATCTAAGATGGGAGCAAGCGTCGACCATCAAATGAAAATAAGGCAGTCCTAGTGGCATCAAGTCAAAATAAAAGGGCCTATACTAAGAAACCTATTGCCAAACCTTCCAGCTAATACAAGAAGGGGTGCAGGATAGTTTACAAGAAAAGAAAGTAGTGTTCCCAAAAAATATGTCAGGATGAAGCAGTTTGGGTCTCTCTTCCCCCTTGTTTTAAACATGGAGTAAAGTGGGATCTTTGGAGCACAGTACAGTTTCGGGCTTCTCCAGCACAAGATGAATAATTCAGCTTTCCACACTCGAGATTTTAGCCATCAGAGCATCGATGGCCAATTCTCGTTTCACTTGAAAGTCTCTTGCCTTCGATGGCGTGACATGTTCAAATAACAAAACAAAAGTTTAACAAATGAAAGTTTGCTTCCAATGTTCCCTGGGTGATGGGATCCTCCCTGGGTCCCCCTCTTCTGGCTCTGACCCTTCTCAATTGTTTACCACAGTTTCACATAGGTTGATGGCTTCACCGCTGGGTCCCCCTCTTCCGGGCGCTGACCCTTCTCACATATCTCATTCCACAAATTGTAATGGCAGTTCTTTTCTCAATGAACTTTTGGGTGATAGCTTCACCCCTGGATCGCCCTCGGTCGGGCTCAAACCAGTCTTCTCTTCAGTGGGATTTCTATTCCTTTGTTCTTTCCTTTCACTGCAGGATTCACTTCCCTTTCTTCCACTTAGTTTGTAGATCAGTCTTTCGATTGTACAGGAATTTTGTTTGACCCTTTTTCTAATATGGGGCTCGACCAGAGTCTCTTGAGTTAGCACCCACGTGGTGCTGGTTTCCTCTTGCAACTGGTTTCCCCCTTTAGCACTTGTTACAGTTTCTTCACAGTTCATAGAACTTGGTTAAAAACTTGCCACTTTGCGATTCTTACTCAAAACAGCCCTGTCCTTATCGTTTTCCCTTTCGACTCACCGACTGTGATGAACTGCTGGGCTTTTCTTCTTCAGTGGAGTCAAGGTCTGTACCACGGTCGCAGGAGCTTCCCTTCGCTCCTGCTTATTGGCGTAGGCTTGCCCCGGGTACCGTTGACATCTGCAAGACACTTGTACTATTGTTTGCGGTCTTAGGCTCTCTTCCATGAAGGTTCCGCAGGTCTGGGGCGTAAATGGCAAGGTCCCTTCTCTCCTCGCCAACCTCTCAATTCCTGCTGCCTTTCTCCTTCGATTGAACTGTTGCGCCTGCTTAGCCGTCGTCTCGTTGTGCTAGTACTGGGCGTTCTGGCTCCACCTTTTATCTCTCCGGGGGAAGATAAAGGCCGTCAGGTGTGTGTGATTCTGATTAATTGCCTGACCCTTGTATTGGGACATCTCAGGTAAATGGCTCTGGTGTTAGTCTGTTCTTTAGTGTGTCGTGCAAAAGTGTTGGAAAAGGGGATGGGGGGACGTGGTTTTGAATGTCCTGCCTTGTAGGATGGGGAAAAGATGTTGAAAGAAGGGGGATACCGTGTCTCACCCATCAGTGTCCCACTCCCACTCCCCGAGGACCCCCCATCCAGGTGATCGATCCTCACTGGTCCACCCGCAGGAACTGGATCCAATAGCGATGGTCATGTCTTGGCCAACTGGATGACAGATTCCCTGTGGGGCTAGCAAGGGATACACCTTCAGGTTTCTCACAATGGGTCCTTGTTCTTGGGCTCCCAAACACAGCTTGTTCTCGGGCTCGTAAACACGAGGGAGGCTGGCACACAACTGATGGGGGTCCTTCAACACAGCAAGGTCCTGTGGCTCGCAGAGAGGCAAAACTTCTTCCAGGAGCAGGTTCCACCCTGGGGATGGCAAGGGGACAGATCTTGCCTCTGCCTTGAAACGCCTGCTTTTACCTCACAAATGGGAGGACTCTGGAAAGGACTGCACTCCCAGCAGGGTCCAAACCAAATCTTCAAGGGTTGAGGTTATGTTATGGGGCATTTGTATAGCACCTTTTACCATTTGTATGATTCCAAAGCACTGGTGGTTGAATGCCCTTGCGGACCGTACACCAGGTCAGTGGAGAGAGTAGTGTAGTAAATAGCGCTTGGGTGCACTTGGTATGTGTGCAGCCAGGACGGATTAAGTGGTGTGTAGCTGCATTGTAGTGCTAACTGTGGTGCGGTGGTTGAGAGAGATCAGTAGAAGGCCAACTGGGCTTGGGTAGGTGCATTCTGGCAGCTGTGGAGTTTGTGAATGGGATGATGTGTGCAGCTAGGCACGATATCCGTGGGGCATAGCTGCTTTCTAAATACTGTTGAGGTGATGATGGAGGTATACAAGTATGTGTGCAGCTAGGTCTAATTAATTGAGGAGTATAGCTGCATGCTATTGTTTGTTTGTGGGGAGGAGAGAGTTAGCATATTGATGTGTCTGAGTGGATTGGAGGGAGACCCTGTTCCTGATGACCTTCCAGTGCCTGTCGAAGTGACGGTGTCTCCCTTTGGGGTGCATGGCTATTAGCCGAAGGTCATCCCTGTGTCTTGTTGGGTATGCAATTGCTTATTGGAGTACCGCTACATCCAGTTCAGTTCTATCGGTCCTACCACTACATTCTAGAAATTATGGCTGGTGCTTGTGAGCCCGGTCCAGCATCAGAGTCTATGGTTATCCATGTGTCTTGTGTCTGCAATTGCATGTTGGTTGCAGCTTTTAAGTGTGCAGTTGCATCAAGTTCTGTAGTAATAGACATACGTGTACATCTTAGATATGTTGGCTGGTACTCCGTGAACCCGAAGGTCCAGCATCTGGCCAGTCCTTGATTTTGCTGTGTCTGACTAACACAGTTATGTATAACACATCAATGTCCCTTGCATGTACTACCCTCGCCAGTTTGTTGCCTGATTTCTAGAGCGTATTCTCTTCAGGATTGAACTAAAGTTACAGCATAAGTGCTATTGGATCCAAATGTTCGGGTCCCGGGTAATTGTTTACAGTAGGTGGTTGGGAAGTTCAAAAGATGATCCAAGAAGTTGTGGGAGCCCTCCACCCCCTTTAAAAGTAAAAGTGGACAGGTGATCGAACTAAAGCTACCCTGCATTAATTGTCCAATCCCTTTTCTTGAAAGAAGTGGACTTTGCTCTTCTGGTAGGAGAGAGGCGAGAGAGACAAAATGGAAGAATTGTCCCCACAACAGTACACATCTCCCTGGCTACACTAATTCTGCCCCTTCCGTTCTCAATAAAATCAAAGGCCATAGAAATGCAACACCATGGTGCGAGGCCTCTCACTTTGTTAAAGGGTGTGCCCTTTGATTGCTGTTCCTATGTCATCCTACTGTGGAGTGGCTGTCCCTGGGGAAAGAGAGTTACCTACCCTTCCAAAGAGAGGCAATCGCCTAAGACTACAGCCCTTCCAGTGTCTTGTCTGGAACAAATACACATCTGCTTCCATAGCGGAGCCTGGCTCACAGGACAGGACTCATGTATGTAATCAAATTGCATGTGGCTGTAATGATCATATGTAGCGCCATGCACCATATCTTACCCCAAGCACAGCTTTATTCTTAGAGTTTAGCCTGCCACCATCACAGGCTACGTATGATCATCGTATTTTTAATACAAGGGTGCATATCTTATATGAAGCGCGTCTTGCAGACTTGGCTGTCACTGCAGCTGTGACCTCTGAACCTGCTCTGTGCTACTGGTAGAGCAGGCAAAGCAAATAAGGATACTGATGCAGCATGACACAGATGCACGCTATGCTTTTGGCATGGAGTTTATGAAAGGGGAATCTGATGAGCAGATTATCTTTTCAGAGATGGAATTACCAGCATCATTTTATTATTTAATAAAAATAAAAAAAGACAGGACTTTCACACCCTTCTAGATGGCAATTCATCACAGGGGGACTGCTAGTGGTTTGCTCACTCCACAGCATTTCGCAAGCCCAGAGAATACAGGTCCCGTGGAGACCTACAGACAGGCATGACCAACAGCTGAGGGGCACTTGGAACTGCAGGATGAGTCTGTCCAAACAGAGGGGGTACCTGATGCTGGCAGGACCACAAAACGTTCTACTTGTAGCTCTGCTACAACTGAGAAGTCTCATCAATGAGATGTAGTGGCGAGCAGAATCGCCCAGGAGCTCTTTTACCAGGGGATCTAGCCAAAAAGGGGGGTGGGGGGCTGCAACCAGGATAGGCCTAGAGATTGCATGGAACAGTCCGCTGAAGAGAATGATGTTTTTAAATGTATAGACGCAGAAAGCAGCCACACTCATCTGTGAGGGGCATGTGTAAAAGAGCAAGGTGACAGGTAAGCTTGATTAACATTCTGTTATTGGCCCTGGTAAAGTGGGGCCCGGCTTCAGAGGTGAATGCCTAGTGGAAACGAGAGACAGGCCTAGAGACTGAGGCAGCGGCTCGATGCTTAAGAAATGGCACATCCCGTTACAATTTCACACATTGGTGAAAACAAGTGAAGGATGGGACAAAAGTACATTTGTACCAAAGACAGGCAGTCCCGCTCTGTCAAGATTTTACACATTGCACCAAAAACAAAATGGTGAGTGTGAAGATTAATTTTCTAAATCAGCCCTGGTGGGAGGATTTCTGGAGGCCAACCTATTTATGGTGAACCGGGAAGACACAGAGGTTAGCCAACACCCAATCAAGGTAAGGTAGCTGAGCAGTCAAGGTTTAGGCTAAGGAAAAATGTGAGAGTGGTCTAGAGCTACAATGAATCCACACAGAGCAACATCAGTAGTTCAAATTAGACGCAAGTATATAAAAATATGGTTATTTATTAGGCCTTCGTTACACACAAAGGATATAAAAAACAAAGCTAAGTATTGTCACACAAAACCGTATAAAATATATTTACACATTCACTATCAGGAGAATAGAATTGCATATGAATTAATTACCAGTGCACTACATTTCAGTAGTCGGATGCAAGGAAAATAGGCAGAACTCTTCAGAATCAACACAATAATAGCTCCCCTCAATCTTAAATCCAACCTTAAAATGATTTGGAACCTTGTGCCAAAAAAGTCACCAGTTTCAAAGTATAACTTCTTCAGCCACATTTATACAGAAAGAAATCAGCGGGCTGTGGTGTGGTTATCAAAGTTTCCAAAGTTAGATAAAAGTTCAGTAAAGTTCAGGTGAGTACTCAACTCAATCCAACACTCTATAACAAGCCTGGGGAAGGATCCTTAACCCAGGTTTCACCACAAAAAGTCAGGTCAAAGCGAGCTTGCTTGTGAGGTTTTCCGTATTCCACTTATGTAGATTCCAGACTTTGTTATAGGCTTGCTCTTCTGTTCTAGTTCCCACCACGAAAGTCATCTAGACAGCAGAGATACTTTGTAACAAAGGATTTTAGGTTCGGCCAATCGTGGTGTACAGGAATCGGTTAGGGACAGCTTCCAGCTGAAGACCCAAATGTAGACTTCTGCAGGAGAGACAGCCTCAAGACACCTCAGAGTCACGAAGAAGACAAGATCAAACAAAAGTAACCATGGTCAGAGTATCGTACAGCACAAACAAAGGAGCAGTCCAAGCACAGCATCCCTTGGAGGGAGCGAGCCGAAAAATGCAAGAGCAGGCGACTTGTGGCACAATCTGGAGATGAGGAAAGTTCCAAAGCTCTGCTCAGTATAAAGACTGCAGTGAGGTAGCCCAAGAGAGAGCTGGTCAGTCTTCAGATTGGTCTAGGGACACTTCAAAAATCTCATCAGGCATGGATCGAGAGCAGAGGTCTGCGACTGGTTGTTCCCACCGGTCTGGGTGTCGACGCACCAAAAAGGGTCTTCTTGAGATGAGATCAGACAGATGAGCAGGGCTTCATCGGCCAATCACTGGAGTTGATGTTGGTCAGCTTCAAGGGTCACCCTTGGGTCATCAACAGGCTGCTTGTCGTTATAGAAGTCTTGGTTCCAACGGTTATCTGATTACCAGTTGCAGGAGCCCTCCTTTTATCCTAGATTCATGCTGGGAGAAAGCCCAAGCCCACCAATGGTAAGGATCTGCACCATTAAAAACGCCAGGGTTGTCCAATCGGCGACAACCACTGGCCACTGACAACCACTGGCCACCACACCTGCCTAGTGATAATACCATCAGGCACCAGAGGATGTGGATTTGGACTAGACAGTTGCAGAACCTTCCCTCTGGCTCAAACACACAAAGCCCCTTTGCCTGAAAAAGCCACAGCAGTACCCGGGAAATGGATTTCCATATAAGGCATTTCCTCACCTGAGAAGGCAGGAAGAAGGCCAAAGAACAATATAACCAAAGAACAAGTGAAAGATCTTGTGGCACAGCCATCTTAGGGTGCTAGCCAGTTTTAGTAGCCATTCGCAGTAAATGCAAATGTGCAGAAGAAAAGTAACACAAAATGATAACAATCCCACAGTTGCCAACAGCTTCTCTTAGGCACATTATCAAGTCATCAAAATGCAATTATATATAACATTCGAAGGATATAAAGTATCCCAACTGCACTTTACTGTAAGGTGATGTGTACAATTGTAAAAAATAGAAGAATTCACAAAGAGAGACATAGTATCCCAGTAATGACAGTCTTAAGGACAAGTCAGTTTGCCCAAAGGAATTAGCAAAACAGGCAAGGGCAGTAAAGCAGAAGGATTTACTGGCTTCCGAAAGTCAGGACAGGGTTCAAAAACAAGTAAAAAGAATGGGGTCCCATAGAAAACTATGGAGGGAAAGGTGCAACAAAAGTAATCTTTCCTAATAGTGAATATTGGTGAAGATTGTAGAGAGAAGTCACAAAGTATAATAAAAAGGTACTGGAAGCCACGAATAATGGCAGCTCTGTGTAAAGGTTTAAACATAGTGAGGCAAGGGATGGCCAATGCTACCAAGGACTGTGCACGAATGTTAGACGATATGGACCAGATTAGGAACCAGAGGGAGCAATAGAGGTAGAATGGTGTTTAACTTCAACAATGAAGAGCGCTAGGAAGTGAGATCAGGTGAGGCAGATGAGTGCAGAGCTGAAGATGATTTCCTAGATCTTAAGCAGAGATATCCTGATACGTAGGGTAAAAATTTGAAGTATGAGCCACTTCTCCTTGGCAGACACATTGCTAATCTTTTAACACTTTGAATCAGGAAGTCTTTCCAATTCTGGTTACCAGGAGAATGAATCCCTTTTCCTGGTATCTTTACTTCCCAGTTTCACACAACCTGGGGGAGTCTCTCCCTTCCTCTGGTCTTGCTCTACCACAGTTCGCAACACCATGGGGAATGACCTCCTTACCTCGGCGTCTCTTGTATTTGGTTTCACAGTGCACAACACCAGGTGCAAAGACTGCCCCGACTTCTGTTATGCTCTAGTTTTGGGAGACCCGGTTCACTCTCTACAAGGTACAGCCACAAAGAAGATGGCCTTGGGTGGATCTTTTGTGGGTAATGGTACAACCCTAGTTACTCTATGGTTTACTTCAGGCAGACCTGGTTCACTTTCCTGCCGGGTTATGCCCCGAAGAGAGTTACTCTGGCTCTTCTTTTGTGGGTGCGGGTCTCAGACCCGCAGATCTGCTGTTTTCCCAGGGTTTCACTCCTCGCTCCCGCTCGGATGTGTTTGGAGTCCTGCACGACTCACTCACCAACCGTCCCAGCAACCCCAGTACCATTTGGGTTCTTGCTGGTTTTCTCCAGTAGGTCCGGGCTTCGGCGTTCCCCAGTTTCTCTTGATCTCTGGCGGTCAGCGGTGGCTACAAAGCATGTAGTTTGTGTTGTTTCGGCCTGTCCTGCGTCTGCTTGTGTGTGTGCATCTGGAGGAGGACTGCTGGTACCCATTGGTTGACTGACTTGCTGAGGTGGACCTCTGTGTGGAATAGAGTACGCTGTAAGTACGAAACTTCCCTGATCAACCACAAAAAGAACGAAAAGTAGGCTTTCCTTGTCCTCCTCTCTCAACGCATTGATGGCCCTGGCTGTATAAGTGTCCGTTTTTGAGTCCCTTCAGGTGATCGTCAACCTTTTTTGCCAAACAATTCCTATCCATCCAAGGGCATGCTGAGGATTTGTGTTTGCACATCAGGTCGAAGGTTGGTAGCCTTCATCCATGCTTGGCATCAAACAACTCCTCCATGAGCCATCTGCCTGAATCCGGACTCTGCTGCATTCACTGCCGGGTCTATAATGTGGTCAGATGTTGATTCTCTTAATGATAGCCCGTGCCTCATCCTGAAATTCTACTGGTAGGTGATTCATGAACTTGGACATCTTATAGGGGTGTCACGGTATTAGTTTTATGACGGTACGATAACCTTCTTGCCAAATGACGGTATATCATGGTTATTGCGGTATAGCAGGTGGAGTTAACTAATCTTAACAAATATTTTCTAAAAGGTCATAAATTGTCAGATTTATCATCACAAACAAAACCAGGCACCCAGGGCCAGAATTGGGCTTTTCAACATACTTTCCACTGAAATGCCACCCCTTGCTTCCACCAAACACACGTGTGAAGAGGAGGAGGGGATTGTGGGGGAGCC